>JAEANM010002158.1:0-25316 GCA_017656035.1 Myanophis thanlyinensis
TCTCCTGGTATAGCAATATCAATAAACTGTACACTTTGGTTATGGATGACTGTGATATCTGGCATGTTGTGTTCTAAATGATCTGTCTGTTTGCTGACATCATCATCATCATCATTATTATTATTATGACATGGTATAGTAATAATGTTAATTTTAATAAATCAAACTTTACTTTAGTCCTGATCCTAGCAGTTTCTTCCTCTTGGCCCTGTTTACTTCTTTGGATCTAGCACTTGATATAATTTCCAAACAGCCATGTCCACAGGGTGTGATGAGGAGAGAAAGACATGGTGGCTGAGACTGTGCAATTAAAGCCCTGCTCCTTATATTACATATATCACATGTTTGAAAGGTATGGGATTCAGTCACCTGGCTATAACTGCCATCTTGACTTTTCTGACCCCCCCCCCATCCATGAAAACCAGTTACAGTATGGATGAGGTAGAGTGGGGTTTCTGAAAAATGCAAATAAGAAGCCAACTGAATATGCCTTAGTGCAGGGGTGTCAAACTCAAGGCCCAGGGACCAGATCTGGCCCAAGGGGCTGCTCTGGAAACAGCAAAGGATCAGCCTGCGGTGCTTTAGCCAGCAAAAATGGGCTCCCAAGCTCCATTTTTGGCTGTCATGGCCTCCTGCAACCCTCAGCCAGTGAAAAACAGAGCTCAGGAGCATGTTTTCACTGGCAGAGGATTAGGGCCACCACAGGAGGCAGGAGTGACATTGAGCTGACCACGCCCACCCCAGCCCCAAGGTCAAACACAACCCTGATGTGGCCCTTAATGAAATTGAGTTTGACAACCCTGCCTTAGTGGATAGAGTATGATTTTGTGCTGATCATCCTTAAATTGTAACACTTTACAATAAGACCCTTTTTAAAATCTAATTAGCAAAAGAAAAAAAAGGTATGTATTATCTGTCAATCAATACGCACCTCATTATTTTTGGCCTCCTGAGTGTTTATATTCTAAAATAGAGTATATTCCCTTATTTTAGAAAGGTTTATATTCTAAATGCAAATCAAAAAGGCCACTGATCTTTAGCTGAGATAAAGATTTTAATTCCAGGTAATTAAGCATCTGCTGTAAAGGAGGCTTTGGCATTGTCAGCATTGCAATCCAGCAGGAGAAGATCAAACCCTTTTGTCTGCCCATTCTTATAATGGATGAAATTGCAATAATTGTACTGCTTCCTAAATACTAGAGATTTGGGGGGCCTTTGAATGCAACATTTAGTGTTCACAGGATGATTCTTCAAACACATATACATGGAAACATTATATCAGAATTAACAGTCCATGTAATTTTTCTAGGGATGAAGCTATAATTAGGACTTGTCAGAAATCTATGTACATTATGTCAGCATTGGCCCTTCCTTATCCAACAGATTATTGATGTAACTCTTGGGAATTTTTCAGAATGGAATTCTGGTTCTGAGGTCAACGATCCTCATTAAAGGTTTGTGTGTGTGTGTCTCTCTCTCTGTGTCTGTGAGTGTAATACCAAACATTTCATGAATTGTAGGGAAAGTCTGCAGCTGAATTTGACTGCTAAAGCCATTAGCAGCTGAGAGAAAAACTGAGAAGAAGGCTGTAGAAACATAAACATACACAGGACAGAATTTTCCTCCTAATACTCAGCAGTGCATTTCAAGCCTGCCAGCTAGACAACACATTCCTGAGGGGGTATGATCTACTGGTTAGTGAAGCATAGTTAGCATCCCCCAGCCGCCCCATTTTCTGGCTAGGGAACATGCTGGAGTTGGCAACAAGCACCAGCCAAGGGCACACAACTAACCCCCTCCTGAAGCTGTAACAAGCTGCTGCTTTCTCCATCAACCCTTTTCCATCTACTGAGGTCTAGCTTGATACCAGTCCCTGTATCTTATTTATCTCTCTTCCTTCTTTTACCCTGGCACATATGAGATAGGAGGATTCAGATAATTCAACCAAAATATGGGAAACATTTTACACTAAAGACTTACTGTGCTCTTCTGGAAAGATATATCAGATGGGCCCCATGTTTGCTTCACTACAGACAAGATTTTGCAGGGTAGCTGTGGAGAGGGAAAATTTTTATATCATGGCTGGTGCATAAAGAATAAACAAAGAACACTTGTACTTATCAGGAATTATGGCAAATGAAACTCAGGCTCCCTACAAAAGCACAGTGAACTCTAAAAACTGATTCACACTAAGCCATGATATGCTTAACTATCTTCTTTTCAATAAACTACAATCATACAACACATGAAACCAAGCATCATAGTTTAGCAGAATGTATAAGTCCAACCTAAAATCCCATCTGAAATTTCCTTAATTCAGGATGAACTTTTCTTGGCAAAATGTGTTAAGGTGTGAGATCAGGACCAGGGCAGCCCAGACTCAAGTCCACCTAAACTTTGCCCATGGAAACTCACTAGGTGCTTTGGGACCTCTCTTTGTTCACCCGACATGCCCAAGAAGATAGTTATTGTGGGAAAACTTTCAAAGAATTAGTTCTTCATCTGCTGCTTTGAGTTCCTGGAGGAAAGGCAAGGTATAAATATCTAGTGATTAAATAAAGCAAAAACAAACATAAAGAAAATGACCACAGAGTAATAAGAGTTAAGTATTAAGAGTTAAGCATTTACATCTATTATGGACTAGTCAGGCTTTCCTTCACTCTCATTTTCATAGGAAAATGATGTGATAAAAAAAGAACATGGGCCTGGGATAAGAATTGAATACATTTGTGGCATCTGAAATTATTATAATAATAAATGCAGCAGAATGAGGTTTTAAATTAACATAATAAAGATATAACTTATTTAGAAAAACATACTCAGTTTACCAGAGTTCGCAATCTGGGTAGCCTCTTGGCAGCAGCAAAGCTATACAGAAAACTCTGATTCTTTGCTGACATCTAACAGCCATTCAGATTTTTGCAGACCAAATCTGGTAGCCTTAACCTGCTCTGAAATATTTATTACTTGGAGTAATAATTAAATTTATAAGTGTTATAGAATTATACAGCCAGTTGCTGTATTATTAAGTCATTAGTCCAGAAACTGAGAGACTTTGGGTTGTAGCCTTTTAGGAATGAAGCTAACTTGGGCCAGTTACTTTTGCTCAGCCCTAAAAAGAATGCAGTGGCAAACCATTTTTGAAAACCTTGTCAAGAAAATTGCAGAGACCTACTGAGGTCAGGAAACAAAAACTGACTTGGACACAACAACAAAAGAGTTATAACCGTAACATTTTTTTCTCTTGCTGCTTAATGATAATAAAGATGAAAGCAGTCCTAAAGGAATAAAAACATTACTGTGTCAGCCACCTTCGATTCCAGCCTTATTTCTCATTCTCTCTGATTATGTGCCCAGCATGATGAGACAAGATCAGGCTTCTCTAGGAGGAAAACACTCTATGTCACAGGTGTCAAACTCACTGCATCACATTGCCATCATGTGATGTTTTGCGACATTTTTCTCATTTGTGGAGCTGGGATGGGTGTGGCCTGCACATGACACATCCAGCCTATGGGCTGCCAATTTGACACCCCTGCTCTATGGCATGATGTCTGCCTATTCCTATTCTACCTTTTCCTTATTTCCTTCAGCAGAGGAACAGAGCTGGTCTAGTCTATCTTTGGACTGTGAGGCAACATTTTCTGGAGAAAGTATGGAGCTGTTACCTGACCAATGGGCAACTAGGATCAGCCCTAGGAGAGAATTGTTAAGGTTTCAGCTGTTACAATGCAGTGGGCACAAGTTAAAATAAACAGAAGTCCCCATTCAACTGAGTGATTTTCTGTGTGATGGATGTACAGTATATGTCACAGATCAACAAATTGATTCCTCTTCAGAAGATGTGATGATCTGCAGGAAGTTTCTAGTTTTATCCAGCCCAGCCAAAACAGTATTCTTAATTTCCTTCATCACCACATTAACTTAGGAAACTGAACACTATAGGCTGTTCTGAGTTTGTCATGGGGAAAGATACAAGTGCTTTAAATAGTCTCAAACTAGTGCTATGTTTGCATTCCCACATACATCTCTAATATACGGGTAACGTGGCTTTAGTTTTGATGGAAACATTATTTATAGTTATTTGTTAATATTCTCATAATATTTTCCCATAATATTTTTAATTCATTTTGATTCTGCCACATTTATTTGTGTCTTGAGGGCATTTGTCCTTTGAATAACAAAGTTATTTTGATACCTGCATTACATTTTCCTGGGACTGCTGCTTTCACTTTCTTATTATTTCAACCTTGATTAAAGCTAAAGAGAATAGAAATGTCACAGGCTTTCTATTTTTAAACTAATGCATACTTTTTCCTTTTTACAGCCCACAAACAGTTGTTTCCTATCAACTTTCTCCAACTCATTCCAGACAGAGTGCTGTACTTTGATAACCATTCACATACAAATATTCTCAGAAGTGTTTCCAATCTGGTGATATTATGATAACATAGCCCTAAGGGTTTATTAGCATCATGCTATTCATTTCACCTACTTTCATTTCCTTGGATGAAGTCCAGAATAGCCTCTAGTCCTGTTGATTGCTCTTCAAACAGAAGAAATAGCCCAGTATTACATTTAGAAACATGCATCCCATTTCTAATGACTGTATTGCTGCTATACCCATCAATGACAGGGTAATTGAAATTCCACTACAGTCACTGGCTCTCTGTCTCTTTATAAATTATTTTTCAGACCTATCTGTTTTTTTTCTGCTTTGTTTTATTTTTGTTTTAATCTACCATTTTGTCCTAAGCCTTTCCCAGTCCATATATTTTTCTCCCTAACAGTTTTATGCTAGTGTTGCTCCCTTGATTTTCTTTTAAGTATTTTTGTGTTGATCTAACAGAAGAGCAATATTATGAATCTTGAGTAACTTCTTGCTTGCCAGTCTTTCCCATCCATTCTTTAAGATGAGCATTTGCTGCATTCCATTATGATTTGCAAAAGGTTTGGTTCCACACACACCCCACACCCACACTCTCTGAGCTTCCTTGCTGTATTTTCACTTACCTGGCTTTCCTCAGATGTTTTACTTCAACTTCTCTCCTACTTATTAGTACTTTTTCTGCTTAAATCCAGGAGAGCAAATCATACTCACAATCTTTAAGCCCTCTATCTATAGAACCCTGTTCCTTTCCGATAGATGAAGACTTCCCGTGTCCCTTTGATTTTGAAGAATGAGCTAGCCAAGACATTCTATATTTCTAATCTCATAATGCTTCAATTTGCCATTTGTAAATAGGTTATGAGCTTCAGAAAACACATCCAAATAAATCAATGGTTGACTGTGAGATAATGTTCAAAAAGAGATTAGTTGTGGCCTGAATGAATCAGATCTGTTCTTTGAAAGACATTTCATTAGGTACAGCTTTGAGGACTCCTCAGAATGTGGTTCTCCCCCCACCTTGTTTCAATGAAGAGATGATTTGGTCTAAGAGGATCAAACCAAAACTGAGCATTCTAAGGAAAAGTCATTACACATTTCTCTTCAACTGGCAGTGCTGACTCTACTCCTGTATATGAGAGCAATATAAAACACTCCGGGCCACACTACATTTCCTCTAACTTGGTTTGATCCAAGATAGTTTTATTCTTAGAAATGGTATGTTCTAAAAGGAGCAGTACACAAATTTGACTTGGGAACTGACTGGCCATGGCCATATTATTTACCCAACACATCATTTAGCTGAAGAAGGTGTTTTTAGGTGTTTAAAATGTAAGGATTTTAAGTCAATTTGCTTTTCATTTTTTATATATTTCACTAGCTAAACAAACTTAAATTAGGGAATTCATTGTTCTTGACAGCATTATGGGGAACATACTTTCAGGCAAGTTACTCTTTTTGAACTATTTCTTTGATTTATAGGGCACATGCAGATTTTAGAAAGCCACAAAGCCTTTTTTTAAAGTATAATTAGGCTGTCTTCCCTGAGTCATATTTGGAATGTCAACTTATTATAGAAACTCCAGCACACAATGTTGGGGTCTTTTGATATCTTCCATTATTTAGGCAATTTATTTAAAAGCTTGAAATCAATTTCTTTTCTTCCTCAGGTATACTCTTAAGCAGCAATTTTCAATTTGGTAGCTCCCCACTGTTTAATGTGTTCCTGTGCCCTACTTTATAGAGGACAGTTCTCTATTTGTAGGACTGCACAGCCCTAACCTAGTTTAAAGATGAGAAACCAGAATGGTGACTTTGAAATTGCCCAACCACATTTAGCATCTGGATAGCAGAACGAACAGGCGAGGTCGTCTGGTTATTGTCTTCTCTATTATGCTGAGAGGTATTTTATTTTTTAATTATGGTAATTATGTATAGATTTGAATGTATGCCTACGCATTAGAATATGTAGTTCCCGTTTTGATGATGTTTTTCTTATTTAAAATAATGGCCATCATATCATCATTATGAGGTTGCTTCAATGTGAATATTATTCGACCAGTCTATCTATCTATTCTATAGCGTGTTGAATATTGTGGTTCAAGAATACTGCTAAAGAGCAACAACGGTTCAAAATAATTTAAATTACCGGTAGCACTCATTCTTTCTTGATGTGCCTATTTCAATCCTATTTTTCTTTTCTGAGGCCAACTACATATACTGTATACATATATTGGTAAGTTCACATGATACTTTAAGCAGATTTAGCATTATCTTTGAATAACAGCAAACCGCTAAGTTAAAAATGTATGCTGTTATCTAATGGTTTTCACATTTTGCAAAAGCCAGTAGCTATGACATGGCCTTTCACTTGGAGCAAAGCTAAGCCAATCATTTCAAAGTAAAAGCCATGGTTTGTTCTCAACCACATAGGAGTTTTGCTCATGCTTTCATTTTGGCTTCAGATGGATTTTCAAACATTTGGACCAAACCTCTTGTACTGTGTGTTTTTAAAGAAGGGCCCCCTGGTTTGAACTGTCAAATTAGGTTGCAGGTAGCCTGTGTTGTGCATTTCACTAGCCTGACAGAAACTGCAGGACCTACAAAACTATTTTCGTTCATACTGTCAAAATGGTTGGTTGCTTAGAAATATCTCAGATGTAGCAGTGAAGAAATTCCACAAATACCGTATAACAGCCTACAGCCTAAATGAGCATGCTAGCTGAGTATTATGGAAAGTATAGTCCAGAGCATCTGCAGACAGAATAACTTTGAAATTTTTTTTTCAGTTGGGATATAATTTTTATTAAGGATTTTTTATGATAATAAAAGTAATACAATTTTAGAAAGAGAAAGAGGAAGTAAGGTATTAAATAAATGAAAAAAATGTAAAGAAAGAGGGGAAAAAAGAGAAGGAGAAAACGTTATAAAGAAGCAGCATCCAATCATATTTTACAGTCTCTCTCTCTCAAGTTACCATGTAATTTCCTTTTTTCCATGGTCTAGCTGAAAAATTCCTCTATACGAAGAGTTTTTTTTTTAAATCTTTCCTTAAAGCTCTTTGCCTGCCTGATTAGACCCAGGGTCTTGGCTAAATCCTGTTCTCACACAATATTGCCTTCTCTACAATTTAAATACAGTTCCTGGTCTAGGACAGGATTAAAAAGCAAACTATTTAGGAAGACTTTGCTCTAAAAACATAAATGAATTATTTTCCTCGCTTGTGAAGGAACAAGAACAATTACAACAGCCCTTTATTTTTGCAAATGCTTTCCCAGCTACACTGATGTTGTACATAATCTTTCATTTAGGAATTAACCATTCTGTGGTGCAGTCTACTGTTTATTTCAGTGTCTGTCTTTGGCCCAGGGTTAAAACTATTGGAGGTCCAGATGACATCTGGCTTCTCTGCTCTAAGAGAATATTGGCTGCAGTGTTTATCAGTGCATTATTCATCAAACTGATGATGCAAAGTATAACATGCTGTCTGTAACTCAGCATACAAGTGGAAAGAAGTTGGCAGAAATGCCCAGTGTTCTGTGAGCAGCATGTAATCAATAGTCTGGGTGCTTGTTCACTTTATGTTGATGACTATTCCCTCTGGTATGCTTTTGTATATTTGGGGGGATCACTTGTCTTCCCAGCTGTGCTGCTTTTTAACTCTGTTCTTGGTACCAGCTAAGATAGATAGAACAGAAGGGACAACCTTTTGTGCAGTGGGTGTCAAATCAACTTAGCTAGTTACACAAAGCATGACAATGAGAATCAGAAAGGAAACGAGGCAGGGTAGCATTTCCAGGACTGCAGATCTTTCTTGCTTTTAGCAAAACAAAGATTTGAAATATGCTCCTGATTAAATGGCCATGGTGACCCCTAGTCCTAATCTTCTATGGTATCACTAGTGCTGGTGCTACAATTAATTTCAGTGGGACTCACTTTGTTTACTGCCTATCAATACAATTTAGCCTTGAAATTATTACTGCTTAGACAAAACAACATTCAAATGTTTAATGGCTACAAACAATCCAATAAATGGGGAATATAGGATCTGAAACTAACATTTGGCAAATTATGCGTGCAGTTGGGCAGACCGTGGATGAAGGGAAGGGAAAACAGAGAGCTGGAAGTTAGCTGAAGATTAAACATTTTGGGATGAATGGTATCTTTGTAGTATCCGATTTGATAGAGTGGTTCTGCTATCAAATGCTCTTTGACATTTTAACTAGAGTACTGGAAGGAAACTCTAGTGCTCTGTTCTCATAGACAAAACAAGCTACCCTGGTATGTTTTCCTGGGATATTCCTTGTCTCAAAGCAGTGGGAAAAGCAGCAACAAATAGTTTACAAGAAAGGCAGCTATAATGCCTATTTCAAAAGCTGTAAGGCAGTCACATAAATTCAAACACTATATTTTAGAGTTTTCAGGTAATCCTTGACTTAACAACAGATCATTTAGTGATTGTTCAAAGTCACAGTCGCACTTTAAAAAGTGTCTTATTGCCGTTTTTTCACAATTATGACTGTTGCAGCATACTCATGGTCTCATGATCAAAATTCAGATGATTGGTAACTGGTTTATATGTATGCTGGTTGCAGTGTCCTGGGGGTCATGTGATCACTTTTTGCAACCTTCTGGCAAGCAAAGTCAATGGGGAAGCCAGAGTCACTTAGTAATGATGTTATTAGCTTAACAACTTCAAAGATTCACTTAATAATTGTGGCAAGAAAGTTTGTAAAATGGAGCAAAACTCACTTAACAACTACCTCATTTGGCAATAGAAATTTTGGGCTCAATTGTGGTCGTAAGTCGAGGACCACCTGTATTGGCTTTCCATTTTGTATATGCCAATTTCGAACATGCTGTCCATAGTGTGCCTTTGGGTACCTTGGAATGATCAAAACCATGTAATAAGACATCCCACATATTACTGTTATTGTTGCAGTTAGGACTTTTTAAAACTGAAAGACCTAAGAGGAGAATTTTAATTTGATTCTCCACCTTTCTTCTTACTCTTTTTTATGACAATCTTTTCCTCTATTAAAATCAAAATAAAAGACACTAATTCTGTCATTTCATTATTCAAAACATTTATATCCTACTTTTTCCTTTAAAAACTCAAAAGTCCTGACCTATTCAAATACAGATACAAATTTTATTCTGGTACAACTAGAAAGGAAAATGCATCAGTGGTTCTTGCTAAGTAAAGATGTGGTTCTAAGCAGAAGGCAAAATCTGATGACTTTCAGAGGGGACAAACGTAGGTTACTATATCTAGAATTGCATCCTTTTCCACATATTTTCTTGCACAGTTGTCAGAATGCATTGCTTTGTTTTCTATACTGATTTCCTAGAAGAAAAGCTAAAAAGTGCATCTTAATGAAAAACAATAAAACTGTGAGGTTCCCAGAGATACTTACATTACAAAGCAAACAATATGGATGCCATCCTCTACAAAACTGGGAAATAGCCATGAAAGCAATCTCAGGTATTTTCCTTGTTCTAATGAAACAACTTTCTCTGAAAGCAAGCTCCATTAGAAAAATAAGGCCAAAAGTGGAAAGATTTTCTTTTTAGAGAAACTCTCCTGTTAAAATGTCATTGATTTGATGAATTCAAAGCTGAAGCCAAACTTGGGCCAATCTATTTGGCTCTCTGAACAGTGCAATAAATGGCACCTCCACTCATCCAATATCTAAAGTAGGTATTTTCATTGGCACACGAAGCAGGCACCTCCATCAGCATCTTCCCCCAGTGCACAATAATGAATTAAATAACCTCCAATGTACTGATCTTTTATAAGAACCAAAATCTTTTCTAATGACGGAGCTAGCCTTGGCATAATCTATAAATAATGTTTGCAAGGATAAATTTGTGCTGACACACAGTAAGAATTCAGGAGCTTGCTAATATCTGTATTTCATTTCATTTTCAGGGAGTTTGAGGGACATTTAACTAAGTAACTTCCATTGTCTGAGTACCTCTAATCATTAATTATGTTAGTTTGTGGAATTCTGGAAGTTGGGGCATTTGAGGCCAAATATTCACTGCTCCTAGTTTAGACTTAAATGTAGTTTGGTCCAATTCTTGTGATATGCATAAAGTTTTTAAACGCCATCTAGTTGGCATACATGATGAATCTCAATTACAGGGTCCAACTGTAATTGCACCCATATTGGCTAAGCACATGAAGGTCAGTTTGCTTACCCAAATCTTTGTTATTGATCAGAGTATAGCATATGCAGTATATATCTTGCATAAAGAAAGTATAGGAAAATTGTAATTGAAAAAAAAAAATCCCTCAGCTCTCTGAAAATGAAACATGAGTTTAAACATTCTGTGCAATGAAGGTAAAATGACACCAGAAAATTACTCCTGCTATGTTGTGGTAAGAGCAATTTAATTTTAATTTTTCCGGTGCTATTGCTCTTCTTTACAGATAAATGGAGATTCATTCTTTGAAAATATTGTCTAAATGCCTGAAGTTTGTGTGCAGAAAGGAATTGCAGAACCATTTCTTTTTTAGTAGAATTAAGTCTCTCCAAAGTTACTGAAGATTTGCACCAAAAATGATTAACTTATATGCAGACATTGGACCTTATCAAAGTTGTACTTGAGTGGAGAATTAACCCTAAATTAGTATGTCACTTGGGTTAATATTTTAGATGCTCAAACCTGAACCTTAGACCAAGGACTTGATAGCTCATAGAGTGACTTACAAAAGAAATTAAGAATGTCTGACTGCCAAGTGTTTAACAATACTAACAGAATTTTTCTACAGAAGTTATGATTTTGTAAACATAGAATGAAGAAAGCTTAAATTAGCCACAGGTGGACTTCACACAAAAGGACTACATATACAAACTCTACAGGCATATACCTTATTTATGCTGTATTTATCCAATATTGCCTTAAATTTAAATTACATTCCTGAAGCTAGTTTTCCCAAAGCATAGTTATCACTAACGTAGTTCTTTATATAATTATACTTTATAAAACTTGTTGTATTGTATTCTTTTAAACTTACATTTAGCAATTTTTAAAACAAAATCCATGGTGTGAGGGGACATCAGAATGAAAATGAATTGTAAAATAGATTTACTTCTCAGATTAAATAAAATGCCCATCACTGAAGGTAATACCCAGTTCGTACAAATGATTTGGTGAGACCTTATGCATGTTAGCTGGGTTCATAAATTATACTAAGTAATGTTTTTAACTATAATTTCTTGTTGAACTTCATAAACCATAAACCAACACTAAACCATAAACAATTGTTTTCAAAACTTAATGTCTGATTTTAAATCAAAATGAAACAGATCATTTAGTATGATCTGTAGATCTAAATTTATTGCATATTTTCTAAGGATATTGGCAAAATATCCTTGGATGCCAAACATTTTGCCTTGGTCTTTAAAGATATTAGCTCTTATGTGATCAAAACTATTGTTTTTCCAAAATATCAAACTTGTGTTATTCTTTAGTGTATTTGTTTGAATATTCAGAAATAATACCATTGAATGAAATATTTACAGAAAAATTAGTGTAATGTGCATCCTTTTTGTGTTTTGAATACTATATAAAATCTCAGGAATTTCAACTGATCTATAAATATTCCATAGGAATAAAAATCTGCTTATTGCAATTAAAATCAAGTCTAATTAATAAGATGTTTATTCTGGTTCCTCTCTTCTCCTCTTTCATTTCTCCTCTTTTTAGGATATTTAGAATCTTTGAACAAAATTTGCTCTGAGCTATGAAAACAGAATAATAAAGTTCCAATGTGGTATTGTCTTTCATATGTTACCATATATTTGATGTTTATTCAGAAAAGGGATCTAAACCCCAATTATGAAATAGCAGTTTGTTTGTCTAAGAAACTGAGACGTCCTGGGTGATTATAACTAAATGTAACTAAATAGAAGAGAAAACAGAAAATAAGGGTGCCTTGTACTTTTAAAGATGCTGTTCAATAGTTCAGAAAGGACAGGACATCCTTGGTCTCTGTGTTGGCAATGGGCCATGAACTTGTTCTGTATGTGGCATATGTCCTGGAAGCATAATCAGAAGAGTACTGATTAGCTCGTCAGACTGACCTGCTCATCCCATTCGTTTCAGTCCAGTAAGCATGCTGCTGCTAAGCTCAGCCATTTGGTTTCAGAGTCATGGGATCCCTGACGTAAAGGAGAGCACCCTTCTCCAAAATCTACAGGATTTAGGACCATTACTTCTGAGCATGGGCTTTGGGGCTCCAAATAAACTACCACATCCTTAATGTATGCTTCATTTGTTACAACTGCTGAGAGACATCATGCCGCAAAATTTGGAAAGATCTGCACCATCCTATTTCCAAAAGAGTTAATAAACTTCCCTTGAAGTGGCATACAGAATTACTTCATTTTTAATGTTGCAGCTATCACAACAACTTCTACTTTATTGTGCATTTTGAAAAAGTAGTATTTTCTGAGAAGCAAAAATACAGATTACCATAAAATGGCAACAATCTGATAGACAAAGTTGAAATTTCCCACCAGAGCTCTGCAGCTCCTATCTGTTAGCCCTAGAGTTTCCATAGGCAAAATGAAAACTTAGATGGATTTTGACTTGAATCATGGCAGAAAGGCAAATTGTGTATGTTTTAAAAGCTTACTTTAGAAGCTTAAAGTATAATAGTGTATTAGTAAACAAAGAGAATGGCCTTGAAGGATTGACCCCACAACAAGATAATGTATGACATCTGTCTGTCTGTCTGTCTGTCTGTCTCTCTCACACACACTTACACATGTAGATTCTAATAAAGATAATAGAGGGAGGAAAACTAGCATATTCAGACTTGCAAATTTTCTGTTACTATAGCTATTCTATAGTTTTAGCCCTGCAGGGTGTCTGTTTTTCCTGACAGGACCCTCTAAGCATCTTTGGAACTTTATTTCTGTGTATGATGACATATAATATCATTATATTATTATATAATTATGTAATGGTTTTAAAATATAGCATTAATGTGCCATGATCCAGAGGTACAGTATAGGGTTCTTCAATTTCAATTCAATTTCGCTGCACAATGTTGTGTATTGACAATAAAGGATTGAATTTCTCTCTCTCAGCATTGGCAAATATTTCACTGAAAGGATGGGCAGTGCCAGTAGAGACACAGGATATCATATTTGTTCTGCTGTACCTAAAATTGATAATCCATATCTCTAAGCACAGAGTTTTCAATCTCTGGAAGCTTCACATGATTTTGTACAGTGGCCTGAGAATCATCCTAAAATTGCCAACGTGTTATTACTGTAGACATCAACAGGTTCTCTCAAAATAATTCTGATACATCACACAACTCTGAGGATTTTAGAAATCTTCTGTGAAATACTATGAAAAGTTGCAGGAGAGAGCCAGAAATCTCACTAGATTTTAGAATCTTGTACAGTTTTAAAATATTATTTTACTTGTGAAGACAGGAATCTCTAGCTTTGTAGGTAATTCCAGATACTGCAATGCTATCCCGTGGTCTATTATATTTTAAGCTAACTAGTTTTAAAAGAATGTAACATTTTGCAGGTGGATTTAAAAGCAATTTATACAAGCCTTGAAAACTTGTAGTTCAAAAGGTCAGATGAAATGTAATGAAAGCAAGTGAAATGAGTGTCAGTATGAACCAGCTACAGACAAACCCAATTGCAAAGTTATTCCTAAAAATTAATTATTATCATAATAATTAATGCAGAATAAGTGTTTGTGTTTTTAGCTTATGAGGGTCACAAATTTTGCCAGCTTTTGGCAG
The DNA here is from genome assembly GCA_017656035.1 of Myanophis thanlyinensis. Lineage (NCBI taxonomy): Eukaryota > Metazoa > Chordata > Lepidosauria > Squamata > Homalopsidae > Myanophis > Myanophis thanlyinensis. The sequence goes on from JAEANM010002158.1 coordinate 14,169, forward strand.
GACTGATAGTTATCTCACATGCCAAGTTTATGGGAAATAGAAATTTCAACAATAAAAGTGTGTTTCACTTTCTTCTCTCCCTAAAGGGCTATGGAATGGGAATCACTAATAGAACCGTAGTTTCCTTTTAATACAGAGGAATAATAATAATAATAATAGGTTTGCCATGATACAGACTACTTAGACATCAGGAAGGCAGAATTCTACATTTTAAGATTAATCCAGTCCAATGAACTTTTAATGCTTCATGATATGATGGCTTCTTAAATTATAGTACAAATATGGCATAATTTTTGATTCTCATAGAATCAGAATTTATATAAAAATGCATAAATGCATTGGCACAGAGAGCAATGGGCCAAACCAACCACACTTCCTCAATCTATTTCCCTCCAGACTTGTTTAAGTGCAACTCTGAGCTCTTAGTTAATTGTTTCAATGCAACTGAAGGGAAATGTATAGGAATTTTGCCACATAGATCTCTACTTCTCATGCTCAGTCCCCATAATTAACTTCAAAAAACCCATTGCTCATTGATTATAACATGACTTCCATACAATATTTGCATCCTTTTTCTGAATAGTAAAGGCCTGTTTTCTCAGATTTTCTATTATGTGGCTGATATTTTTTTAATTCAAATCAATTTATCTGGCTGCCTTGCTCACTAATATGAACTGGTCAGCTTAAAAGGTTTAAAAATATACAGTTAAAAATACTTACCATGACAAATTAAAAACACAAAATGGCTGCCAAAAACCCATATACAAGCAAAGGGTATATGTGCTTGAAAAAATAGTCAAGTCTTCAGGTTTTCAGAAAGATGCATGGGAGCTGGACCAACCAAACCCTGGATAGGATGGTCCTGTAGAAGTTTTAGAAAGGCATTTGTTTTAATTACTCTTAATTTAGTTCTATTATGTAGACATCCCTTCCCATTGATTAACTATTGGGTATTGTAATGTAGAGCATTTGGAAAGATTCACATTGGGCAATGTTTATGTTCAGAACTCTTGGTGCCTGATCCAATTATTTTTCCTTTAGTCTTAATTTAGTTGTGTAAAACAGATATTTCTAATACCATATACAGCAGGAATATCAAACTTGTGTCGTTACGGTGGCATCAAGTGAGGTATCATGACTTTTTCCCCCTTTGCTAAACCGGGTGTGGGCATGTCCAGCATGTGATGTATTTGGCCCATGTGCCGTGAGTTTTACAGCCCTGATTTACAGCATCTCTTTCTCTGTATATAAATAAATACCATATCTTCACCTTTTATTTGATGAAGATTACAGGTGAAAAAACCCCAAACAATTCTGAACATAAGTAACCATTCTTTCTTTTCTTGTCTTTTTCTGGTATTTTTGGTATCCATTCTGGTATGGATATAATATCCACATGAATTGGACAGAGGTCAGTACCAAAAGCAACAATGTGCAAAAAATAATAAAACAAATTTTAGTATATCAGAAAAATACTACTCTATTCAGAGAAACCTTTACAAATATGGCCTTATTTCACAGGTGTCAAACTTGATCGCAACAATTTTTGTGTTTGCAGAGCTGGGCAAGGTGTGGCCTGCGCATGACGCATTCGGCTCATGGACCGTCAGTTTGACACCCTTGCATTAGACTAATGAAAAAGAAAAGTTATAAGAATAGAAACAGCAAGAGCCAAAACACACTAGCATGTGAATAGCAAGCCAGCAAGTACTTAAGGGAATGAAAGGCATAGCTTTACTTTCCATTGCATTATGTCACTTTCCAGTTGCATTTTTTTCTCAAAGATTTAGGACAAGAACCATCAGCGACCAAACTGAAAACAGAAGAATTTACATCTTCTAGAGCTTTGGTAACTGGATTTGGTGTTTCACCTAAAATCAACATTACTGTAAAACCTGAAATACACTCCTACTATAGAAATGTCTGTCACCAGGAGAACATCTGGACCCTGCCTACCCACCCATGTACATACACCTGTAAACTAATGGACAAGAAAGCCAGTTGTCACCTGTCACTTTTTATGTAAGAAAGTGTCAATGGAAAGATGCTTAACAAACCATGGATTTGTGGTTCTGCCCTTGAAACTCACACAACTTAGTGAACCATTAACTGGTTAAATATGTGGAGTATTTCTGATAATGTGAGCAAACCAGTGCAAATTCAGAAGTGGCATGGCATACCTAGGGTAACATGAAGCTTTGCTATATACGGTTTATTGAAAGAAGTTGCATTTTCTTCATGGCAGCAGGGCATTAGCAATTCTGGTCTTTTTTCCAATTCCTTTATTCCTTCATAGCTATTGAAACTGCATAAAATCATTGTGATCATTCTCTAGAAGAAGAGCAGCTCCACCTTCTAAGCTAGATCAACAAAAGAAAACCTTTTATTGTTCTTTGTGTAAAATGCTGCAGAGTTGTTTTTTCTTAATTGTTCAAATCACAAAGTTATTACATGTTACATGAAACTATGGGGGGGTTAAAAGCAGTGTTAAAAAGTTATCTCCATTCAAACTGTATCAGCTACAAATAATCAAATTTTATCTCAACAGTGCAACAAAAAGGTGTGCATATATAAATCAATTGTAAGTTCCCATTTAAAAGTTGACAAAAAGGAGGCTTGAAAATTTTTCTTGAGGGGAAGATCCCTCAACAGAAACATACACACAAACAGAAGAAGTCTGCTAGCACTTTTTCAGATTGAGATTTTCAGATTAAATAAATTGTTTGTGTGAACTTCAGTTCATTTGATAGTTGCAATGATGTAGACTGATGCCCCATTTAAACTGGGCTGGGGTGAGATGAGGAAGGGAAAACAAAAGACAGGGTGATAATTCAGATGCAGGTTACATGTGAGACAGAGCAATTAAGAACTGTAATGTGTTAACCCAAAAGTGCTTTTTCAGGAGGAAACTGGAATTTATTGTTTTTTCTTTGAAGACGTTTCACTTCTCATCCAAGAAGCTTCTTCAGCTCTGACAGGAGAGTGGAGAACAGTGAAAAAACTTATAGGATGAGAAGCAAAATGTCTTCAAAGAAAAAACAAGAAAGTCAATTTGCCTCCTGAAAAAGCACCTTTGGGACAACCATGTTAATGTCCATTTTGTTTGTTGAGATCTTCAGATTGCCTGAAAGCTTTTGATGCATGCGAATCCCACAATCTTTCCCTCAATTGTGCTGGTAAAGCCAAGCCCCACCCCTTCCCATGGCTTTTTTGATATCTGTAATGGAGTATCCTGAAAGTGTGAAATTCCCTGAGATTACATTGTGCTTATTTTGAGCCTTAGTGTCAAATTATGCCATATTAATTCTTTTGCATACATTTTGCATGTTTGTCTTTTGTAGGATTCAGAAAACATTACTGGCAAATGATGACATATTGGAAATGGAGCATGTGACACCTCCAATCTTGCAGGTGAAATTGTTGGGGCTGTGTGATGGTGCTGTTGGTTATGTGGGGGCAAAGAAGACATCTTCTTATATGGTCTAGTTCACATGTTAGCAACATTCTTCTATTGATTTTGTTCCTTGTGAACTGCTTCAGGTTAGAGAGTGGCCTCCATGCAAGTATGGGCCTGCCATCCAGTGTCTGAGTAAGTGCAATGTCATTGTCAAAAAGGGGTTATAGCTTATTAATAAGCTTGAGTGACTTGATTTGTGAGCTACAAATGATAACCAGGACAGTGAAGTTCTCTTTTTGTGGTCTGCCTTTTAATAGCCCTCCTTTGGAATCAATCTGACTCTAATGATTTATATAATTGGATTGGAAGTTCAGTTCTCCTGAATGCCTGGTTTAGTTCCATCAGTTGAACATTTCTGTCAAGTGGGTCAGAACAAATGGGTCTGTAGTGTAAAGTCTGACCAAATGATGGATATGGTGGTGAGTTCTGGATGGCTGTTAGAAGCATATAGGTATACAAGGTGATCTGTAGGTTTCCTGAATGAAATGGTGTTTGTGTGTCTATCATGTAGTTTTACTATGACATCAAGGGGACATATTCTGTAAATTATATCAAACCAAGGTTAATGGTGGGGGACACTGATGACGTCAAGATGGAATGAAAGAGTCTTTTTCATACATCTAAATGAATCAATGAATTTCAAGTAAAAGATGGATTTCAAGGAGTAAACGCTGAGAAAGTATTTTTCTATGTCAGCATGAAGATGTTGGCATATTTTAGAGCCCGCACACTCCTTTACAGATGTATGAATAGCCCTTCTAGAAAAAAAGAAATTAAGTGACTTTGTCAAATGGAGGATCATTCTACATATTTCATATGCAGGGCATTTGAAATGTATACAGAGAGATGTGAATATTTTTTGAAGCAGAGCTATCTCCTTTTCTTTTCATACCACATTCAACTTCTTTATATATTACCTGTCAGAACACTCACATGAAAAATATTGCTCCTGATTATTAGTACAAGGCAAGCTGCTGGCAAAAACTGAAAGATTTGCAAAAAGCCCTTCAGAAGCTGATGATCTTTTTTCCCTTGGAGAATTGTTAGCTATCATAATCAACAGACTTGATAATGAAATATTCATCCCCTAATATTGAAGCTATATAGAAAAATATCCGAATCTGTCTACTGGTCCCTGGATGTATTATTAGAACCCCAAATATAACTGAACTCCATTCTACCTTTTAGCTGAATCATTTCCTTGCTGGTAAAGTTCCTCATATATTTCTTTTTACTGCATTTTTTATTTTATTTCTAAGTTCTGTTTCTTTTGTCTACACAGCCTTTTCACCATACATGATAACAGAAATTCATCCTCTGCAATAATTGCTTTCATTCATTGCCCCCATGACTGTATGTTTATTTTAAAAGCATGTCTGCTAATGGTTTTATTAGTTGTTGTTAAACTTAATTTTCATCTTTCCAGAATTTTTACAAATAAGTATGGAAAATTCATTTGTAAATGTGAATTTCAAAGTCATGTTTTAGATATAGCTTTTTTCTTAAAATGTGAATTATCCCAATCCAAATTAAGGTCATCTCTTTATTAGGCCTACTCAGGGACCCAAACAAATGGCAGCCTTCACAATTTGAAAATCTCTTTATTAGCAAAAAAAAAAAAAAATCCATTTGGGTCGTTTAAACTCCTGTTGTAATGAAGTTGCAGAATTCTAATATGTCTGAAATATGAAAAAGTAGAAATGGGACAAAGATAAGCTATGTTCTTTATCTCTTTCCTGGAACATGATGTTATTTCTTTTGAAGCTTTTCACTCCCATTGTGAGCATAGGAGGTGGCCAAAACTTAGGAATCCAAATAGCATTTTTCAAAGTAACTGAAGAAATATTTTAGAGAATGGAAATAGATGACAGCATGTCTATGAGTCTTCTAGCCAGAGTCAGGTACATCTGGCACCAAATAATTAAAAGCTTCACCAAGAAAAGCCACAGCTTGTCAAGGACGTGCATTTAATCCTCTGTTCTTACATAATATTTGTGGATTTTTCTTTTCCTTTTTTAAATCTTGGTCACCTCACTGGATATGCTGAGTGCATATTACATGTGGAACACTTGGCTTAGTTTCACCAGATGGTTTCTACAGCAGTGCTACGTTGCCCCATGAGACATAATTTGAATAACATAAAACAACGCTGCTTACAAATAACCAATCTCATTTTATGTGTTAAAGTAACACTAACATATTTACCATCTTAGCTCTCTAATTTATTACTACCATTACTACTGCCTATTGCAGCTGTTTCTCCTGTCACACCTATTATAAGAGTTTCATCACAGTGGCCTATTATGCTACAGACATCTCCATTGCCATCAGAATAACAGGGTGGAAAGGTGGCACATTATGATGTGAGGTTGTTTAGTTTAACCCAATGGATGTCCACTCTACTAAGATGAGTGGCCTCTGGGGTTATAGCAGGTGAATCAGTCATCAGATGCTAAACCACAGTCTCTCTTTTAAGCAAATAGGCTATACAGAAGTGAGATCTGCAGAAAGTAAGTAGCTACATGGTATTCTTGCCCGTATCCTATCACATCTCTAGGACAAATTCAGTGCTATATTAGTTTTATGCAATGCAATGCAAATTTTTATTGAAAATGATATAAAATTGTTTGATTGCTTCTTAATCAAAGTAATAATGAGCTCTGTTAATGGTAAATTTCAGAAAACCAATAAATAGAGAATTAAATTAAAACATTTAATTTAAAGAATTAAAACATTTGTTTTGTGTTTTCAGCACAGGTAGTCCTTGACTTACAACCAGTTCTTGCACTTATGACTATCAAAGTATCCTCCAGTCAAATGATCAAAATTCAGGTGCTTGGCAACCAGCATATATATTTACAATGGTTGCAGTGTCCCAAGGTCATGTTTTCATCATTTAAGCACATGCAAATGGCTAAATAGAATCTCCATCTACTTCTTGGTAAGCTAGAAAAAAATGGGATAGATAGTATCACCACCAGATGGATTCACAGTTGTCTGACAAACAGTACTCAATGAGTAGTCCTTAATAGGTCTAAGTCTACATGGAGGGAAGTAAGCAGTGGAGTATCACAAGGTTCCCTCTTAGGCCCAGTACTTCACTATCTTCATAAATGATTTAGATGAGGGAATAGAAGGGGAACTTATCAAATTTTCAGATGATACTAAGCTGGCAGGAATAGCTAACACCCAATTTCAGTTTCAATTTCAATTTCAATTTCAATCCTTTATTGTCAATGCACAACATGTGTGCAGCAAAAGTGAGTGAGCCTCCATCAGTACAATCACACAAAGCAAAGAAACACCCTAGAAGATGGGCTCAAGATCCAGATGGATCTCGATAGACTTGAACACTGGGCCCTATCTAACAAAATGAAATTCAGTGTAGAGAAAAGTAAAGTCCTATCCTTAGGCAAGAAAATCAAAAGTATACATATTGACTGGGTGAAACCAGGCTTAAGAGCAGTATCTGTGAGGATCATGGCGTCTTAGTGGACAGCCAGCTAAATATAAGTCAGCAGTGTGTAGTGGCAGCCAAAAAAGCCAATGCAATCCTAAATTGCATTAACAGAGGGATACAATCAAGATCAAGTGAGGTACAATACCACTCTATAAAGCCTTAGTAAGACCACACCTAGAGTACTGTGTCCTGTTTTGGTCACCATATGAAGAACGGTTACAGGAACTGGGCATGGCTAGTCTAGTGAAGAGAAGGACCAGGTGAGACATGATAGTGTTTCAATATTTGAGAGACTGCCACAGAGACGAAGGGGTCAAACCATTTTCCAAAGCATCTGTAAGCCAGACAAAAAATAATGGATAGAAACTGAACAAGGAGAGATTTAACCTGGAAATAAGGAGAAATTTTCTGACAGTGAGAACAATCAACCAAAGGAACAGCTTGCCTTTGGAAGTTGTTGGAGCTTCATCACATGAGATTTTCAAGAAGAGATTGGATTGCCATTTATCAGAAATGGTGTAGGGTCTCCTGCCTGGGTGGAGGGTTGGACTAGATGATCTAAAAGGTCCCTTCCAACTCTATTAATCACATTCAGTTTTCATCCTCCCACATGACATTCACAACTGAAATGTATTTAAAAATCCTGTTTCATTTTAAAATGAACTAATTAAACACTGCAAGGATGATGCAATTTTTCTGGTGAGTGCTAGCCATAGGTCTTACTTCTAAACCTGAGGGTCTTTTGCTATCTCACCTCTCCCAGATCATTCAGCCACTTCAAATCTTCCCAGATTTTGTTTTCTTGCAAATGCTGTGTTCCAGAGAAATGGAATGACATTGTCAACATCATTTTTTAAAAGATAAAATACCTAATGCAGTTGTTCAACTTTTTCCAATCCGGCCTTCTTCTCCCTGCAGACTTCTCCCTATACATCTATGGGAAGCAAACAGTGCTGGAGGAGACTGCACTAATCAAATGTTTCAATGAGGTCACATGAAAAATAACTAGATAGTCTTCCAATGAAAACAGCTCAATTTATAAACAGATCTACAATTTAGAAAAATATAACTTAGGAGGACCAAGAAAAAATACACATAAATACATGTATTCTTTCCCCATTTTATACCTTTTTAAATTGCAGATCTTTTTTTCTAAACCTGTATTAAAGGTTAGATGTACATGCTGATTTGTGAAGTATGAAACAGCCTTCTGCACACTTATTTGCCTACAGAGATTCTGAATCATCCAGGTCATGGTTGTCCCAAAGGTGCTTTTTCAAGAGGCAACTGGACTTTCTAGTTTTTCTTGGAAGACGTTTTGCTTCTCATCCAAGAAGCTTCTTCAGTGTCTTCAAAGAAAAAACAGAAAGTTCAGTTGCCTCTTGAAAAAGCACCTTTGGGACTGCCACTTATTTGCAGTATTGCACCAACCAGTTGAGTGCACATACACATGCAATGAGACCTAGTTGTGAGGCCCAATTTCAAAATTAAATGCACATGTGAATTTGATTTTATGTTTTGATAAAATAATTAAGCCAGACTCCCAAAGAATGTCTGCCTTCTTTTCTTGGAAATAAATATTTTACTGTGTGTATTTGTGAGAAAGACCTTGAGAAATGGGGTGAAGAGATGCTGCCTAGGGAATGGCTGGGTAAGAGAGAGCATCATACTCCATTGCTGCATAATGGGCAGAGACTCAGAAGGGACCCTACCTAGTTTCTCAGTATGTAAAGGATATGGTGAGAGATTTGTATTTTCAAACTTCCAAACTTCTGGTTAGATAGCTTACAATAAAGAACAGCTAACTTGTTAGGTCAGATTTACATGGCTTATATGTTTTTAATAGGAAGAAAAATGAGAACATGGATTGATTTTTGCAACAAAACAAAAACAATCACCAATTATGAGTCATAATGACTTATATAATGCTCAGGAATAAAACCCAGACTGAGTAAAGTAAACAGAGATGATAGAACTAAAAAAGTAGAAGGCAGGCAGAAGGTTCAGGATTACATTCCTTCTCACAATTGGGAGGCTGGTAGTGACAATGGCCACAACCTCTGCTGCAATTATACAGTTAATGTTTGCTAAGATTGCAGTGTTAGAATTGCCAGATATAAGAATAACTGATAGCAATTGGCCAGATTGTCTCTCATTCTACATATAGTCTGGGATTGCAATGGAAGGATGATATTTTCAATTACATACTAGGCATTAAGAGAAGTTAATCATATGATTGCTTTGCCATATGGTTCAGTTCTGCAGAGACCCACTTGGAGTATATGTTCAACATGTCATTTGGGCAGAAGAGAGACAATAGTTTTTTATTAGAATTTGCTTATTATATTTTTATATCCTGTTTTTAGCCAAGATTAGTTCCCAAAGAAGCATAATGTTAACATCCACAAGAACAAACAGTATATTAGAGATAATTAGAGGTATTTATGGCAGTTTCTCTTGATTTTTGGCTATAGGTGCTCAAGGGAAGGATGAATTACAGATGGTTTTGAGAGTTATGCAAGAGCAAGGTTAGCACTTCACAGAAACCAGTCTTTCTAAAATCTGCTTAGTTTTTGCACTGATAATGCCATTTGCACACCAGGCAATTGTCCTTAGAATAGATGAAAGATGATTCACGGAGGTACCGAAAAAATTCCACCCAAAAGTGGAGTTTTAAAAATCAGCTACAATCAAAGTCCTACCTTATATGTGTGAAACACAGGCTCTACATGCACACAAAAGAGGAGGCTTGATTTTGTCATCATGGCCATCATCTTGATCTATTAGAAACCCTTGCAAATGACACTGAGGGTATATAGAAGGAAAGAAAAAGCTGCCATTGTTATTACAATTTTACAAAACCTGCAAAACCACTGCAGAGAAAATTAGAAGTGGTAAAATAAGGAGCATCTCTTTTTCTCAGTATCATTTCCAACCAAACAACACACACCCCAGTAGAATTTGGATGCTGTAGACCTACAACACTGATTTACCCAGAGAGAGCAATGGAATAAATATATATTATTTCTACAAATTGGAATTATAAGAGTGCCTTCTTTTGCAACTGTAATTTTAATCAGTGTCATATGCCTACAAAAATTGACATTCACTTTCTCTCTGTGTAAACTTTGAGACCATTGAAAATGTTGCACCTGCTTTTTAAAGAAAGTCCACAGACTTTCCTTAAAATGTTTTTGTGACGCTATAGAAGATATTAAGTTGAAATTAAATGGTTGGTTGGCTCAACTGCTGGAGTATGTCAGATTATATAAACATATTTGAAATCATCTCTCTTCTTAAGACTATGATTGACAAAGTCTTGTCTCTTCCACCATTCTTTACTATGTAACATATCATGAAAAGGCCACAATAATAGATTGTAAAGGATCACAATATCCTTGTAAGAGACTTGACAGTAAATGGCAGGATTGTTTATAAAAGTATTCTAGAAACATGCATTATTGCCTTGAGTTAAGCACAGAACTGTGGCCAGTTTAGTCTGAACAGCAGCATTACTTCACATGTTGTGAAATTTCTATGGGATTTTTGTTCCTAGAAATAGAATGTGACTTTCTTACATGCTTTTACATGTTTTCTTTCCTGTTTCTCTTTTACTATCATAGAGCTGTGAAAGGCTATGAAAAGGCTGGCAATGGGTGAGACAGCAAATTTCATGAGAGACTGTATATGGAAGCTAACTAACCAGTAGCGCCATGTTTTTAATGTTTATGGTTTAGATAGCTATATGTATTATGATACACACACAGACATGTATGTATGTATGTATGTATGTATGATGTTTTAATTGTTCACTGGGAGCTTCCCAGAGTTAAATATACGATGGATGGCTGTATAAATGTTTTAATAAACATTGTGGATATAAATCCACAGCCTTTCATTGATGTGAGACAGAAGACAGATTTCTGTCTTCCTAGAAACAACATATAAGTACAAAAAAAAAAAGAGCTCTGTTTGCCCCTTTTGTGTAATTGCACAGCTGCAAGTTCCCCTCCCTCCCCCTTTCTACTCTTTTTCGTCTTTATGGTGACTTGGGGAGAATTTCAGAATTTTCAGGAGACTTAGAAGATGTGATTGTTGGGCTGCTGCACTATGAATCCTTTAAAAGCAGCCTAAGAAATATTGAAGATCTTAGTGTGGGAAGAACAGCTCTCCCAGGCATAATTTTGGTGCTGGTTGCAGCAGGGAGCGTATTCTGTGAGGAAAGTATTAT
>JAEANM010002159.1:0-22437 GCA_017656035.1 Myanophis thanlyinensis
CAGTGAAACTGTATAGTGTGTTGTGTAATATACCAAATTACTCTCAAATACGCTCCGTTGTGTACTCGTTCTCCTAATGGAGGACTATACTCCTTAACAACCTGCTTGCCCCGGACTCTAGTCACATGAGGTCCTCTCTTAATGGCCCACCCAGCCTCTGGGTTAAAACTCCAACAGAGACAAATGGAACTGCCGTTGCTAAAGGAGGCCATGCTTTACCACTACATTGCTTAGTGACAGAAATCCCAGCCCTAATTGCCAGCATAACCTCGAGGACTTTCTGTATTTCATAACAGGAAGTCTTTTATTGAGAATATAAGAACTTGACAGTACTAGCACTGCAGGAGAATTTTCCAAAGCAACAGCCAAATACTATCCTGTGCCCCTGAGGTGGGCATTACCATCTTCAGCCCTAAAAAAAAATTCAGTGTTTGGAGTTGCTTGAGGGCTTATCCAGTGCTAAATTTTGATCTGAATGTCAGTGGATCTGCTTTTGATGAGGCTTTCAAGGACGGAAGAAGCCCAAAGAAGTGCCAAAGAAAATGTTTAAAACACTTTAAAGTCAATTCAATCAAACTATCAGACTAAATTAGAATTTTACAGCTACTAAATATACCCCATATGGTAAATGTATTAGTAAACCGAAGTATACATATTATGTTATGTTCTTAAAATAGCAAAGTGGATTCAGTTCAGTAAAAGATGGTATTAAAATAAAAAATGCATATTTTTGTTCCTTCCTTCCCCTCAAAAAATGGATTGGGAGACTTATTCCCCACACTCCCCCAATGCCTGTAAACTTTCTGGAATATTTCCATCTCTCTTGTGCCATGTAGGATTTAAGCTCCTCTCAGGACTGTTTATTTTAAATCGCACCAACAATCATTATTTGTGATAACCTTTGGAAGAATTTTGAATTTGCATTTGGCATAAAGACTTTAAATTGTCTACTTTTATTCTAAATTATGTGAAGGCCTTTACAATATTAATGCTGTTTAATATTTGACCCTTCTCTGTAATCCTAGAGTACTGCAGATTTTAGTTTTTAAAAGCAAGCATGACACTGCTTTCCCTTACTGTCTGTCTGTCAAAAATTAACTAGGAATTATAGAAAAAAATATAGTGGCATCTCACCTCCCCAAGACCCGTGCATGCAGGGAAGTCCCATAAAAGCTGCTTAAAAATTAGATGAATCCTGATGCAAAACCAGATGTCCTATACACACATCTGATATCAGGACTAGAATGCAAAGCTGGCATTTGTGCCATGGCACACTTCAATTTTTCTTCACCATGGTTGTTTGCACCAGACATATACGAATGCACAATAATATTCAAATACCATATTTGTATTGGGCAATTTTCTGCTGAAAAAAATGTTCTGTGCCACTAGGTGGAGTTATTTATTAACATCAGCAGCTTTAACAAGTTTATTTAGATCAATATTGTTGGCAGTCTAGCTTCCAGAAGTCCTTGCTTAGCCTAAGAGCTTTTAAAGAGTGAAACTAGGCAGTGAACTGATCTCAGGAGCTTATGCTAAAATTGAAATCAGGTAAATATTATGCCTTTGGCTAACAATGCCTTCAAAAACATTGAAACACAGACCAGCTTCAAACATCATGTAATATCATAATGTGGATTATTTGATTTTGGCTTCCTCAATCAATGTGGTTTATAAACCAAAATGTATGGCTAACTGCAATGAGTGAACCCAATCAACTATGGCTTACTTGACAAGCCATACTTAAGTAACCATAACAAGGACATATGAACCCAGCCATAGTTAGTCCTCACTTAGTGACCACAATTGGAACTGGCAATTGCATCACTAAGGGATGCAGTTGTTAAGTGAAACATCATGTGACTTACGACAGTACCACTGTAGTTATTAAGAGTATCACAGCTGGTCACTGAGTCCGGCATCAATTTGTGACTTCCTGCTGACTTGCCCGTTGACTTTATTTAGAGTAAATCCAACTTTTTAATGTGTGCCAAACTGCCCACATAAAAAAAAATGACAGTAAAGGTTATCTTGTCTTGTCTTATCTTGTGAAGAATCACAAATAGCAATTGTGACTGTGAGATGCTGTGACTGTTCTAACTGTACACTGGTTGTGAAGTACCTCAGTTGTGACCACTGGGAACACTGCAAGAGCCATAAATCTGAGGACTGGTTGTCAACCTACCTTTTAAGTGCCATCATAACTTTGGTCGCTGAACCAGGCAGTCAGTAAGTGAGGATTATCTGTATTACATTCACAGCTTAAAATCTGCTCAGATATTTCTATACCTCCAAATTTAGCCACACTGGAAGTAGCCATTGGAAGAATTTGGATTACTCCTATAACAGCTCATGCACTACCCAGAACTGCAACTGCAGCCTCTTTGTGCAATTTTGGATGGTGATTTCACTCACTTCCCTGCTGCTTTTTTTTTTTTTTGGACGATTCTCAACTAGCTGCCATGCGAGCACTATCTTTCTCCACTGCTCAATTCAGACTATAGCTGTAGATGTACCAAAAGGACCTAGGACTTTCATACAGGCATGGCTTACCTGTGAATGGTGAGGTAGAGCCGCATAAGTTCAATAAATTGGGGGTCAGTGTAGCCCAGCATATTGGTGAAGTTGTATGACCAGTCTAAGGCGGGATCAATGGCGCCAATGCTGCTACCTTCACGGTAGAGATTGCGATAGATTTTTGCAGCAATACAAGGCAACTTGGCAATCAAGTCCATGGAGTCTTCATAGATAAACTACAAGATAAAACAAGAGGAGAAGAGGATTGGGAGGACTTTCTTACAAGGCTATTCTCCCAGCAGCATGTAATCTGCTAAGCAGACCAACCACTGCAGAAGTTTCAGGTGTAAGGCAAGTGCATATACGGTTTTAAAGCTGTTCTTCGTACAAGAATATATATGCCTCTTGTAAGGCTTTAAAGATTGGTTTTCATTCCAAAGCTTTGAAAAAAGATTAGATGACCTGGTTCCCCCCATCTCCCCCAAGCTTTAGAAAAAGACCAAGTCCCCCACCCCCCAAGCTTTGGAAAAAGATTAGATGATGATACATTGGCACAGTTTGGTTCAGTTTTTATTGTTTTTCATATTTTACGCTTTAACTGGCTGTGTTCTATAGCTTTTGATCATGTTTTTATATATGTTTTTTAATCGTTGATTGGGAGCTGCCCAGAGTTGGCTATAAGGTGGACAGCTATACAAATGTTTCAAACAAACATATAATTACATAAATAAGAGCTCTTCCCTGCTGGAACTGTAAGATCATTATAAGATTATCGTTAAGGGCATGGAAGGCTCGTGTCTCTTACTTAATCGCCTGAGTTTGCTAATAAATACTACTGCTAAGAGCCTTTGTAAAGACTAAAGAATAAGCACCCATAGTAAAGGGTACCACTGCTACCCATCATCTCCTGGATTTGTTTTACATTCCCCATTTAGACTTATCAGTCCTTATTCCTACTCAGTATTAGTGAGTAGTCTGTTGGGATAAATGTGCCAATCCTCCTGGTCTTCTGTTGGTTGGCACAAGGCATCTACCCACAACTGAAAAACCACTTGTGGTATTATCTGAACAAACCTCTCTCTCTTCAAAGCAGGGCTTCACAACCCAGCTGTATGTTTTGCAACTGTGGCATCACACAAGTGCCAGGGTACTTCTTATAGCAGGTGCCCCAATAAGCGTTCAGAATACTGGCACAGCCAGGTCTAGCAGGAGAGACAAATCTGTTCAAATCTGCTCAAAAGCTGATCATGTGGGAAGGGTACATGGGAAGGACATTATGGCAACCACAAAGCCAAAATAATAATTAAGCAAAATTGAATGTTGCCATTCCTATACTCCTGGGATCTCTAACATTAGAAAAGGAAGGATAACTAAGGGGTACTTTAAGGCAAGAGAAGACAGAAAACAGCAGACATATAATGGAGTGTGAACAGCTCAGAGAAATCTCTCTCAAATATGGGGGGACTGACAAGGAAGCAGCAGAAAGAAGAGTCAAGGTAACTCATAGCTTGGATGGATTTCAGAGGACAAGGGGGCATTATTTAAAAAATCAAAGAAAAAAGAATCTAGGATCAGATTCCAACTACCTTCACTTTTTCACGATTGTTCTGACAGACATTTAGATAAAGAACACTTTTGAACAGTAACTCATCACCACCTCTATCATAACGCAGCCCTCAATGAATATTTGGTTTAAATATTTTGCAAGGATTCAACATTGAGAGGAGTTGAAGACATGGCAAAACGGAATGCCAACAGAAGTCTGAATTATTATTATTATTCTCATCGTTCCTATCACCTATCTCCTCCCACTTAGGACTATAACGTTGCTTGTATCATTACAATTTACATTGATTACTGTTTCTTAGTTTGATTTGATTGCTTATTTGTACTCTATGACTATCATTATTATATCTTATGATTCTTGATGAATGTACCTTTCTTTTTATATACTGAGAGCATATACACCAAACACAAATTCCTTGTGTGTCTTATCACACTTGGCCAATAAAGAATTCTAATATAATAAATATTTTGCAAGGACTTAATATTGACAGGAATTGAAGACATGGCAAAATGGAATGCCAACAGAAGCTTTTATACTAACTATCAAATTGTCAGTACTGGTTGCCTAAAATAGGCTGTCAAAAATATGGAGAATTCTGCAAGCTGACAAACTGAAAATGGTGTAGTCAGATGATACTGCCAAATGAATATGTATATAGATAGTCCTCGACCTACGACAATTGAGCCCAAAATGTATCTTGCTAAGTGAGAAATTTGTTAAATGAGTTTTTCCTCATTTTACAACTTTTCTTGCCACATTTGTTAAGTGAACCATGGCAGTTGTTAAATTACTAACATGGTTGTTAAGTGAGACTGGCATCCCCATTGGCTTTGCTTGTCAGAAGGTCACAAAAGGGGATCACGTGACCCTGGAACACTGTAATGTCATAAATGTGAGTCAGTTAACAAGCATCTGAATGTAAATCACGTGACCGTGGGGATGCTGCAACGGTCATAAGTGTGAAAAATGGTCATAAATCATTTTTTTCAGTGCCGTTGTAACTTCGAACGGTCACTATGTTGTAAATTGAGGACTACCTGTATTATCATGTATCATAAAGGGTTTTTTAATATGAAAACAGGACGGGGGGAAGAAACAGTACTGGCTGCTTAGAATGAAAAGTGTCATGTTTTCTTAGAACGCAATGATCGCTAAGTTTGTGCAATGCTTTGGATTCAAAATTCAAAGTACACATGGCACCAGCTACCATCTCTTAAAACAAATCACATCTTTCTGAAGATCATGCTTTAACTGCAGAAGGCACCCAGGCAATTCCAGGAAGACAGCTGCAGAACGCTGCTCTAGGAATAACCACATGTATTTTGAGTATCTTTTTGCCTTCGAATTCGAAGGGTTGCACGGCTCCAACAATCCATTTCCATTCCAGCTGTAGGAAGTCATTTCAGGGCATGATCCATCCCAGGAGTTGGGGAACCTCCAATCCGTGGACCTAATCCAGCAAAGCTGATTGGCCTGCTCATCCAGTGCACATTTTAGAAACAGCTCTACCCAAACCTGCCCACACCTCTGATCACTTGATATCTTTCTCCACATCATTATTTTCTCCACAACTGCAGAAGAGGTGAAGTAATATCAAGTAATTTGGAGCCACGATGAGAAACAGCTGATAGATGAGTTCTCTCTTGGTTAGTCTATCTCTGATGAGGACTAATTCTAATCTCTGATGGCATTCCTGCAAGGATGGTGGTGTTATCAGTTGTCCCTCACAGGATGAAGTTAGGAGTACAGGTAGTCCTCAACTTACGGCCACAATTGAGCCCGACATTTTTGTTGCTAAGCGAGACATTTGTTGAGTGATTTTTGCTCCATTATATGACCTTTCTTGCCATAGTTCTTAAATGAATCACTGCTGGTGTTCAATTAATAACATGGTTGCTAAATGAATCTGGCTTCTCCGTTGATTTTGCTTGTCAGAAAGTTGCAAAAAGAGATCATGTGACCCCAGGGGCACTGCGACTGTCATAAATATGAGCCACTTGCCAAGAATTTTGGTCATGTGACCTTGGCCACTTTTTTCAGTGCTGTCGTAACTTCGAACAGTCATTGAATGATCTGTTGTAAGTCGAGGACTACCTCTCTCTCTCTCTCTCTCTCTCTCTCTCTCTCGAAAACTGAAGAATGACAAAGCAGAGAAGGGAAACTGACTGTATCCTGAAAATCCACAGGATCTCATTCTTCACCTCATTTCAAGATAAGACATCATCAACGGCAAGGACAGAACCAAAGCTATCTTTGGAAAGAAACTACTCTCTCCTAACAGACTCCCTAGTTTTAAACCATGGGCTGGAAAGATTGCAGCCAATGGGCAGCCAAAGCAAATTTAGCACCATCTCCCCACCCCGTCATTTGCAAATCAGGCAGCAACACCTCATGGCAGATAACGATCTATGCAGCCAGACCAAAGTCTCCTTCCTTCCGTTCAGAGGGTGAGCGCTCACAGTGTAAGTCAGGCCAAAGCACATGTCATTACGCACACGGTCTCATATTACCAAGGCAGCCACAGTCGGAGCCCAGAGATTGAGAACCAAGGTCATATGCTAAGCTGACTCTTGTCATTTACCATGTGCTAACCGGACAATCCTAGGGAAATGATGTCTACTTGGTCACAAAGAACCTGAAATGGCTGAGCAGTAACAGGAGGATCATCAGGAGAGAAAAAATAATGACTGGGCTAACTGAATGGTTAGAATGTAGTAGTACTCAATAGAATTTAGTAAAATTAACTGGCAAAGTTTCTTTCCTTTGTAATTGCTGGTTCAGAGGTAAGCTTACATTCCTATCAAAACCTTGATAGTACTTAACGTTAGCAAATCAGTCCTAGAATCAAATTTGTATTTAGCAGCATTTACATATATCGTACATGAATTGGCAGGTGCAATAAAAAGACTCTGCAGAGACAACTGTCAGACTTTGCTGTGACTTTAGTTGTGCTTTTAGTTAGTTGTTGCAGAGCACGATAAAGCTTTGAGCAACAAAAACTACCCAAAAGGTTTACTCCAGTTTCTAAATTTTAACAGGCATAGTCTTATATTTTCAGTCTTAAAAAGAAGCTCAGAGAAAAACAAGTATAGGACAGTGACTGCACCGTGAACTGTAACTGTTCTTTGGCACAGCCAAAGCCATTTCATGTATGCATTTTCTAAGTATACCTACGTGCATACAATTTCCAACATATAATTCTGGATTTTAATTCTAATTTTCTCAATCAGATGGTGAAGAAAATCCTGCCACGGTACAGGTACACACATTCATAACACCGTCAAGCTTGAGGTCTGTTTCTCTTCTTTGTGGAAAGTTTGCTGCTTGTAGCTTACCTCCCAGTACTTGGTCCGGCTAATTCCCTCAGAGTAGGCGCGGGCAAAAGTGCTCTCGCTGTTGAGAGCTGTGACAGCAGCACTGAGTTGGGACATGGGATGAAGATTGGTGGGGAAGTTGTCAAGCATAGTCACTACGTGGGAAGGCAGGGCCGCTCTCTTAGCCCACTCTCGTGACACCCAAGTCACCTGAGTAAAGAAAGCAACAAGGTTACACATCTACAGCTAGAGGGAAAAGTGCTATCCAGCACCAGCCTTCCATGGTCTTGACTGTTCTCGTCATTACAATGGAGCTCTTATTGTTTTCTCCAGCAGTTCTCTAGATACAAAAAAGGTTGCATGATCACTTCGCAGGTCACTTAAGTGGGATGAACACAACAGTCTCCCAGCAATCTTTGTCATGTCTTCTTACCTGTTCTTGGGAAGGAATCTCTCCTGTCACCAGTAACCAAAAGAGCCCTTCGGGAAGGGGCTCTGCACCTCCGGGGGCTTTGGGTAGCAGCTTCTGGCACTCAGGAATGCTGTAGCCACGGAAACGAATGCCCTAAAAACCAACACCGGAAGCAGGCTAAGAAACCACATTTCAACTGAGAGGCTAACAGCTAATTACAAAAGTAATGTCACCAATTCTGCCCTCCTTACCTCATCAGGATCCAAGACAGAGGTCTCGTATATTAGTCCTTTCATACCTCTCATGCCACCGTAGACCTGGAGAACAAAGAGAGTTATTTAAAACAAAGGAAAAAATTGCCTTCACCTTAATCCTCTAGCTGTCCCAAAGGCAGAAGACAGAAAAATTACTGCCTTGTTTGATTGTGTCTGTCCCCACAAGTAACTGACTAGTCACTAGACAGTATTTGACAGAAGTTGGGTTTGAGTCATCAGGCTTCCTAGTTTCTCCAAATTTCCTTTTTCCATTCAGTTGAGGTGATTTAAGTCATATTTGTGGTTAGCTTGTTGATTTACTTTTGAATATATTTCACTTTTTATATATCATAGAAAAATTGGTAGAGAATTGTTCCCAAGTTTTATTACACATTTTCCATCACTTTTAGCACTTTAAAACACAACAGTGAAAACTTTTAATACTGTTTCTTGCTCCCAATTTGTTAATTAATTCTTCCCCTTTCTATCTACTCTTAATTCTTAATTAAGAGATTCTTAATTCTTCCCCTTTCTATCTACTTTTTGTCTACAGCTTCAGTCAGTAAACAGAACAGCCCTTTTAATAAACAATCAAGGCTAGCTTTCCAGCTGCCACTCAGAAAACCTACTATAGCATTTCACATCCAGTTTGCACTAGGTTACACAGGACACCAATTTAAAAGCAACTAATGAGATGAATTGTAATTCAGAAAGAAAACGAGGCTCGGCGCAGCCTAGAAAGTTAGTAGAAATCAAGAAAACTGCTTTGGCAGCTCCACACTTGAGAAAGAACTGGGTTTCAAATAAAACAGGTGACATTGCTGCATTGCTTAATCATGACTAGGTTTTTCCTGACAAGTTAAACTTTTACATCAATTACTGTGCACAATGCCAGAAAATGAAATTTACTAAACCTACCCTAAAGGCTTCTATCAATAACTTTCTCGAGCTGGTACTCTCTGGATGTTTTCAACTACAACTTTATTTAAGCCAAACCATCATGGTTGTGCTTGGAGTGAATAATAGGAGATATATGGTAATTCTCATTAGCATGGACTGACTTGAGGAAAGCTGAACAAGAAAAACTAGACTTTGAGGTAGTAATGTCAGCATTTATTTTATTTGTCAGTATTTCTGAGCTTTCTTAATCACCGAGGACTCTGGGTAATGAGCAAAATAGACTCAGATTAAAACAACAAACATCAGGAAAACATGAAGCTATCTTGGCATCCCCCATTCAGCTTAAGCTAAAGACTTACCATTTGCTTTTGAACATCAAAGAGTGTAGGGGTTCATGTATTTATGGAGGTAGGGAATACAAAACCTTGCAATACACAAAATGGGGGCTACTATCGAGATGGAGAAGAGTATTCCAACTGAGCAGCAATCAAAGTGTAAAATACCCTCACCAGGGCACTCTGATCTAAGTAGGATTGTTAAGGGGTGCATAAATTGGGTGAAAGCTCCCCTAGCCACTGGTTCCACCTGCTGCTTAATCAGAAACCAGAAATCCAGTTGGCTTCCCTAGTCAAAGATCACTCCTTCAGCATGATTCCTATCCAGAGTAATCCTGGGCTCAATTTTGACATTGTGCTCTAATGTTTATGGACAAACAGCACAGGGGCATAATTGAAGCTCCCATTCAGTTCCTCACTGATTCCAGTCACCGAATCGGGACTTCTATGGCATCTCTGGCATAATCTGAGATGATGATGTATGGCTGGATGTCTTCAGCATACGAATGGTGTCACAGCACCAGATGTCCTCTTCCAGCAATGTTATGAAGATGTTAAATAGCATAAAGGAAAAGCTTGAGCCTTGTGGGATATCATACCAGAGGGCCCAAGGGCTTGAGATTTTCTCCCCTAGCACCACCAACTAGAATTGTCAAAATCGTGTCCTCAACTCTTATATATGGGCCAAACAAGATGTGTTTGATGATGATACTGAACGCTGTGAAAAGATCTAACAGGATTAGATGAGAGGCACTCCACCCATCAAAGTCACAGCAATGGTTGTGTACTAGAATAACAAATATAATTTCTGTCCTCTGACTGGGCCTGAATCCTAACTGAAAAGAATTCAGATACTGTAGTATGTTTCCTCTAGAACCCTCTCCAGCTGGTTCCCCACATTCTCACTTTTTTGTACCTCTCCTTCCCATGGCATTTTTGGGAGAGGAAGCTGAATGCTACAAGAATAAGTAATTATTCCTCTTTGGCCTGAGATTGTAAGCTTTTAGAAGTTTGACAGTTGCAGGGGAGGATAAGCATGCTAATTCAGAAAAAAAAATTCTAAAAGCCAAACAAATGTAGAGGAGAAGACTCAAAGTCATTTTCTTAAACATTTATTTTAAACTTCAAGCCTTAATTTACTGATTCATTTACTGAATCAGAAAAAAAAACAAGCTGGTCAAGACAGAACTGGGACCTGAGCTCCAAATGTCAAATATCACCCTTCTCTCCATAAAGCATAACAAAGCACCTACTTCAGAAAAAATAAAGCTCAGAAAAGACATATACAAGCAACTCAATAATCAGTCATATATGGACAATTTTCAAGAAACAGAATAGAGACAAAATGCAAAACTGTAAAACACCACGCTGTTTTTCATCATTCCTGTCTCCAGATTATTCCTCCTATCTACCAGTATAATCCTACCAAACCAATTTATCTTTTCATTTTTTTAAATGAAGAACTCATCAGTTTTATCTAGTGCCAACATGAATACAGAAACCAACACAGACATTTACACTGAAGGCTCTTCTCAACCTGAAGTGATTTTTGTAACGAGACAAGATGAGGAAAAAGCTTTCTAGAGATGAGGAATAGTGCCTGCTAGCAAAGTGCATCATGCAGAAAACATGTTCCCCCTTGACTGCAATGAGTTTCAAAGTTCTTCAAAGAGTTCCCAATGGGCTGCAGTTTGACAGGACCAAAACTGGGAATATTTTGGTTGCTTCAAGCTTTGGTCAAAACAAAATCTGAAGGTGTCTTACCAGATGATTAGGGAAAGACTTTTGGACCTCATTCTCATGTTTCTCCTGCAACTGGCCTGGGTGCTAGCTTGCTAATTTTCTCAGTACCTTTCTTTCCCTATTCACTTAGCCACTAAAGCTGATGTCCTAAATTTTTTCCTGATCTTCTAAAAGCTGCCTCTTCCTGGAACAAATACATGTGCTTTGGTCCAGACACAGATCATTAAAACTAGCTACTTTGTGCATAAAACAGTCTGTAAATCCCCTAAGGATCGCAACTTTATCTGAAGGTCCAGGCCTAGTGGATAAACATGGCTAGGATATGCAACCAAAATGAATGCACATGAGTATATCCAACAAGGAGAAAATGAAATTTGTTGCAGGAAATTGAACTCATGGGCTTGAGAAGCAACATTTGAGTTGATATTTAGATCTGAAGAAGTATCAGCTATTATTGGTTGAATCTAAAACAGGAATTTAAACCAAAGCTGAAACAGTCACCACAACCAATATCGGTGATTTAAGGTGGCACTCAGCTTCTAATTTATTATTGGTATGACCTAGCTGTCAGTGTGCAGACATTTAGAACTATGCAGTAGATATAGAGTGGAAAGTATCGGTACACATGTGAATAGAAGCGAGATTAAGATTTCCAGGGATTGAAGGTTGGGTAGTGGTAGTTACCTCCCTGTTAAGCAGACTCATATTACCAAAATAATGCACATTTCAGAATAAAATGGCAATGGCTTTAATTTGTCAACTATTTGCAGATTCTGAACTGCTTGATATAATTTTCTTTTCAGAATCACATCTTTTGTTTTTTTTATCTCTGAAGAGGTAGACACATCCTTGATTAAAACCAATTCACCAGCAGCAGTAGATTCCAAGTCAAAAACCTCACGCTATTCTAAGAGACAAGAACAAGATTTATTGCCATTCAAATATAAAGAAAATAGTTTCTACGTAATACAGACCATGAGAAACAAATATTAAGCAGTTCTCCAAGATCCCAGAGAGAGGCTAATTCTAGTCCTGATTCATGTCAGCTTTTCACTCGAGACACTCAAGCTGAATCTGGAGCTTTTATGTAATCTATAGCTGGATCTGAATCTTATTCCTTTTTTTCCCCACATACTCAGACAGTTTCTGATTTTTTTTTTTATCCAGACCTGATACTAATATCTGGAACACAGAGTAGTTGTCTAGTAATGTACCATCATAACAATTTCATTTCCTAAAGAGTACAGAAGCCAGACTAATTGCACATTGATGTATTCTCCCCTCTTGCTTGCAAAGCAATGCAACTTACCATATCTACAGTGATTTGTCCAATGACAGTACTGCCATGTTGTTGTTTGAAGCTTTTAAGTCTTGCTTGTTCTTTGGGTATCATATTTGCAAGAACATCTTTCAGATTCTGAAAATAAAATAATGTCTACTGTTATACATCACAAATCAACTATTGTCAATGATAGAAAACCAACCTAGAAAAGTGATGTATGAGAGAAAAAGAAGTAGACATATGAAGTAAAATATTGCTCATATTTGTTTTGTACCTATTTTACAGTAGTCCTGGGTGCAACCTACACCAAGAAAAGTTTTTTCTTAATACCATGACATCTGGTTCAGTCAGTAGATTCCACAATCTCCTTTTTGTTATTTCTATACTTTTTCCCTCCTTCAGATCACATTTTCAATTTTTTTACATTTATATTTTTGTTGTTCTGCCAAATTATCTATGATTTAATCTAGTGGTTTCATAATCTTGCTGATAAAGATGGCTTCAAAAATCTTGATTTAATTTTTTAAAGATTTGGTGATTTTGTACCATTTTCGTTCACCATCTTGTTTCACCTGAGCACAAAAGAATGAGATGAGATTGGAGACTATTTTTGATTCACACAGTTGTAAGTAATCTGATCCTTTTTTCTTTTTCCATTGGTTTTCTTGCATGCAAGTTAAAAAGGCATGGACTACCAATGGTATTATGTTAAAACTATTGGTATAGCATTTCAATGGAAATACAAAACTTTATAAGCAAAACTACATTGATGCCTAGCTATGGCAATGCTTCTGAATTCTTCCTAACTTAAAAATCAACATGAAAAACTACCACTTCTTCCTTCTCCAGTAACTACAACACTGTATTTATGGTTCTACTATGAATTCCCATCATAAACATAAATAGTGAAATGTGTTATGGTTTTGCAAACTATTCCTCTATCTTCTGAAATTTATTGACAATGGGAAGGAACTACTGAATTTGAACAGAATATATACTGACACCAAGGTATATGTCTGGTGCCAACAAGGCAATCACCAACCTAGCATGATCTTGGGTATTGTCAAACTCAAATAGTCAATCAACAGATTATGTACATCCTACAAGAAAAAAACCCCAACTTACATTAGAAGCACTTGCATGTCTGGCAGCAAAAATGATACATGATGAATTCTGTAAAGAGAAAGAAATAGCATCTTAAACATTAGTTCTCCACTAATAATCCTCCATGCTCTATAATGTGCTTTTAGCGCACTTTGTACCACCTAACTCCATCACAGTTCCTCCCATACTCCAGAAAAAGATTTGAAAATACGGTACTTGATTTCTGAAGTTATACTTTATTGTCATTGTACGTATATATACAATATACACATACAACAAAATTCACATAACACCCAAGACCAGATCCAACACATATGCCCACATAACAATCCCCATCCACACTCCACCCACAAAAATTCCCCGCCCCCTAAAAACACACAAGCATCCACACAACAGGCCAAGTAAAACTGCCAGCAGCTCACTAATGGTGGTGCTTAAATTCATTGTTAAGTGTAATTATAGCTCTGGGATAAAAACTGTTCAGAACCATCACAATCAAGGAACTCTCAGCAGTGTACAACAATAATCTTGAAATGCATAAGCATTAAGTACCCATGCTATAATATAGTCACAAAAAAATAAAACCAGTAACTGTTTACTGCTATAGGAAGAAATGTACTGCACTGACTCAATAATTTAAGATGGGCCAGTGGTAACCACACTCAACCACCCAAATTCAGTTTGGTTTGGAACCTCTTGAGCATCTTTCATGATTTAGATTCTTACCACTCAAGTCTTCCTTTTTTAATATAACCTGTTAGCATTCCCATTAGATGTTCATCCCAAATATACATTTGGTTTACTACTGGGTTCTGTTAAAAAGTTTAGTCTTATCTAGAAATTCAAAGGAGGGCACTTAAGTATGAGATCAGCAGCTGGTCTCCCCTTTAAGCAGAAGTCGCAGCATTAATATAACCTCAGGGAAACTAAAAATTGTACTGTACTGTAACAGTTTTCTCACCCTGGCTTTAGCAAATACCTGACTTACTTCCAGAAAGTCAACAAAGCTAGGGCTGATCTAGGGGAGGTTCAACATTTATTAACAGTCTCCCTTCAGTTTTGATCGCAGCCACTTTCACAGTCTAAACATTTCAGGGAGGGTAACACTTGGATTGTTTTTTTCCCTCTCCAAACTTGTTGCTAGAAATAACACACAACACTGCATCTCTGCTTAGCAGTTGTAACCCAACCCCATCTTTATATTCAGCTTAATGCCGCACCTGAGGCATGAACAAGTTTCCTACAATCTTAATTACAAAACAGGCTAAATTAAGAGATACAATGTTGGGAAAAGCTTAACTTTTAAACACTGCCTGATATTTATTAATAGGTATTATATTTTCTCATCATTAGCCCATTGTCTCTACCATACTTTGCACCAACTTACTCATATATTTCTCTATCGTGTGGTGCCTTTTATATGTTTTGGAATACAACAAATCACATGTAGTATAAATGGAAAGGAATATATTAGCTCAGGATTGAACTGTGGCGTCCTGATGCTGTCTGAGCTTGGTACAGAGTGAGTCCCACTCCTTTCTAGCACTGGCGGTATTTCTTTGTTAAGTGGTGAAACTCAGAGAGACCCAAGGACTCCACAGCTCATCTAGTATGGTCAATGGTCAGATTTCCTATGAATTGTAATCCAAATATCTAGAGAATGGAAATACTTGGACAATTGTTTTTAATACTATTTTGGCAAACTGTCTGGGGGGTAGGTAGTAACATATTTGATGAAATCAACAAATCTGAATGCCTGGTTCACACCACACCCTGAGTCAAACCAGAGACTCCACATAATACTTTAATGCAATGAAAAACAATGTAAAAATACAGAATCAAACCATCTATGTATGGCAGGGGTGGACAATTATGGCTCCTTCATGACTCGTGGACTTCAACTCCCAGAATAGTTCTGTAGAACCGGTGCAAACCGGCTGAATTTCACCTCTGGCTGCGACCCTTAACAACAACAACAACATTTTGCATATAATTCTTCAGATTGATACTTGTCTAGAAATGAGGCACCAACAGACTATGTGAGTTACACCCCACTACATCGAATCAAACCTCTGCAAAACCTTTGACAAGATCAGCTACTTCCTCCCCACCCCATTAAGTAGAAATAGTAATCAGTGCTTTCTAGAACTCAGCTGCATTATAAAATGCTAGTTCCTTAATAAGTCACTTCACAAACATTGCTGACAATTTCTTGCCTACTTCCAGCTGACTTTCAGCTTCCTTGCAGAGACTTCTCAGCATCCTTGAACTCATGTTTGTCCATGTCTCTTTTTATCTGCTTACCTCTTCAATAGCTTTCCTTCTAATGCCTTCTGAGGAGCACATACATGGAGGCTTTTGTTCTTGGGCAGCCCACGTAGCAAGTGAGCAATCTGGTTTGACACGTACACCTCTCTGACTGGCAAAAAATGTCCCACTACAGACACTGCTAAGAGCTAGGCCCATTAAAAATATTGGGGCATCATCGAACTCTTTCAGAAAATGTTATTGCTATTTCCACAAAGTCATTCCACTAAATAAAAAGCAGAGAAAGCCGGCTGTAACCAGAAATAGTGACTTTCAATTTTAGGACTATTAAATAATCAATTATACTGCCAAAACTGGAAGTTCAACATAAAAAAAACAGCAGTGTAGCTTAGCTTTAGCTTGCACCAGAAGGCTATTTCACTCCTAGAGTAGATCACAAAGGGGAAGAAAAAAATCTCAGTCATTGCTCAAAGCAAATGGAGGAAACTTAAGGACAAGTGGTGTAGTTCCTAGAGCTGTATCTAAGCAACTTTTATTTCTTCTTTACTCTGGACTTAAGAGAAATATCCTGGGACAGCTCCCAAAGGAAGGTTTTAGAAAAACAATACTAATTGGATGGTACACAAAATATGGTTATTTCAAATCATTTTCATGGGCAAGTGATTGAATTTTCTATTGATGTTTGAATTATCTTCATACTGATAGTCCTTGACTTATGACCACAATTGGGACAGAATTTGCTTATGTGTTGAGGTCATAAAATGCAATTTTACCTAATCACAACACTTGGCAATCCTGATGCTCTGTGAGCTGCATTGATTGCCAGTTTGCTTTCGGGTACAACTCAAGATGCCTCTTGTCACTTCTAAACCTCTGCATGGCGTGGGGTCCATGTTACCTGAGGAACAGTCTTGTCCAAGTGAGAATGGTCTGCCCCATCGGTTGCCAATAACGGGGGGGAGGCATACTGCAGATCTCATCATTCAAGGAATTTCGGCTGGCAGGGGTCCAGGAGGAGAGCCTTCCCAGCAATGGTTCCTGCCTTTTGGAACATCTTACCCCTTGAGGTGAGATCAGCTTCCCCATTTCTGATCTTTCACAAGAGCCTTAAGATGGCTTCAGGCCCCAAATGGGGGGAAGCATCATACATGAGGTGGTTGATGGATTCAGAGAACACCCCCACCACCCCATGTAGTTGGTTCCCTCTTTCCCCATCTTATAACCACAATTTTACTTCGATAGTATTGTCATTTTATTGGGTTAGGAATATTTGTTGTTGTTAAACTTTAATGTTTTTATGCTGTAAGCCGCCTAGCATCTCTTCAAAATGAGATGGGCGTAGAGATGGGAAGGCCTGGGGGAAAAACCAGGAAAAATGGGGGGGGGGGGTTTCCCCAAAGCCATTTGAAAAAAAAAAATTAAAAACACACCCCAAAACCCTGTTTTCCCCCCAATTTTTTAATTTTTTCCAGACCTTCCCATCTCTAGCATAGGAGGCTAATAAATTTAATAACCAAATTAAAAAAAAAAATCCCAATCCTGTTGCTGTTGTTAACCAAAGTCCACTGGTTGATAGCCAAGGACCCTTCTCAATCCAAGCCATTCCTAGCTAGGTACTTCCTAGTCCCAAGCCAAAAAGACTGCCTATTACCCTCCATCTCTGCCCTTTTGACCACCCGGCATCCTGCTTTCTGGGACAAGGAGCCCCCGAACTGTGCGGTTCTAGGGCTGCTTGCCATGCTGTGGGGCTCTGGCGGCAGTTTGCCAGGAAGCCTTAGACCAGTGTTTCTCAACCTTGGCGACTTTAAAGTGTTTGGACTTCAACTCAAAGCAAAGCTGGCTGGGGAATTCTGGGAGTTGAAGTCCAAACATCTTAAAGTCACCAAGGTTGAGAAACACTGCCTTAGATGCTCCTGGAGACCTCTGACATTTGAGCCTGGCTCAGCAGACAGGCACAGTGGGGCTACAAGAAGTGCCTGGGCCACACTACAAAGCACTTGATACTGCAAAGACCAGCCCCAACTTAGTCCAGCCCAGCAGTGCAGCACAAAGCCACAGCTGCTCTAGGAAACCCCAGCTCAGTCCCAACTGCAGTTACTCTTGCCAGCTCACAGCCCCGCACAGCCCTGCCGTCCCAGCTGACGTTCATGTCTCTGCTTGCTCACGCTGCTGGGTATATGAAGCCATCTTCCCCAGATCTCGCAAGGAAGCCATCATGCACAACCTTGGAAAGAGAAGCCTCATGCAGCCAGCACTGCCTTGGAAAGGGCCAGGTTGGGCATGCTTGGTCAGTAGTAGAGCAAGACAACAGTCAGCTAAGGCAGCAGGGGGTCTGTATGGCAAGGGGTCAAAAGGGCATAAATGGGTGGAGAAAGTGGAGGGGGGGTAGGAAGAGTTGAAGTGTCCCTGTATTTTTAAATGCAAGCAGGTTGCCAAGTTCCCAAATTTTGGTCACATGACCCTGGGAATGCTGTTGAAGAGCCATAATTTCAGGGTCTTTTCATTCAGTGTTGCCATAATTTCTAACCGTCGCTGAATAGTTGTAACTTGAGGACTACCTGTGTTCCCAACTAGCACAACCATTTGGAAGATTACAATACTGCTGCAATTATTCCATCATAGTATTTAACTGTTTTGTATGGAATATAAAAATAATTTGTATATACCTCCACTTTCATTACTATAACTCAACACTAGCATTTGGTAGATGTTGTGTTTACATAGTCTGTGTTTCAAATTAATATTTACGAAATCGTAAAGGCTTTGGAATTTAGTCAGATCTAGAAATTTCTACTTGTTTTTATTATTTTAAGCTGTGAGTTATTACTGCAGGTATCTGTGACAGGTGAGCTAGTGAAGATTTGTCTTAGCAATTTAGATGCTTTTTCTCTTTTTGCAAGACTCAATAAAGGTATTAAGAGGCAACCTTGAGGGCCTCACCATGTCATTGAAGAATCAAAAATCTTGTTTACCAAAAAGCTAAATATGCAATTACTCTGTAAATCTGTACTGTAATTCTTTGGATTGTATCAGATATTGTTTGAATGTAACCTATTGACGTTCAAGGCAAAAGAAAGCTATGAAGCAGTTAAGAAGCTATAATTTGGGCACATCAAGACATACATCACGAGCAATGATATTATTGTAAGGCAATTCATTTTGTGCATAGTTATAAAAAGTTAGTTTGTATGTATAAATAGGTGAAAAATGTAATGGCAGCATAATGATAATAAACTGCAATACCTGGAGACCAAAGAATAGAAAGAAGTGAAGAAAATCACAAAATATAAAGATTTGTGAATAGACATACAACTGTAGCAAAAGAAAGCAAAGATTTTCAAAATTCCAATCCCCCCTCCCTCTGTCCATTCCCCCCCCCCCCCAATTGCAATCAGCTCTCATTTACAGCTATTTGCAGGGTCTCATGATCACATGGGCGTGTTTTCTGGCATTTTTATCACTTTCCAGCATTTTCTTTTGGTTTCCAGCAAAAAAATTGCCCATTAGGGAAACCGGATTCATTTAACAGTTTGTAGAGATCACCTACATGCCATTTGCCTAACAAGGTTATAAAATCAGAGGTGGCCCTCTTAAAACTGCCATGACTTATGTCTGTATTTCCAGGCTCAATTATGGTCATAAGTCTAAGACTACCCATATAATGAAATTGTCATTTTGTATTACTGAATTGCATCTAAGCCAACTATATAATATTGAAATACAGCCTTGCAAATTATTTATATTTCTGGAATGAAAATAGTCATTATGTGGGCCTGTTACTAGCGTAAATAATTTGCAGTGTCCATCTGGATGACTTTATGTCCTATAGCAGAGAACTAAATCCGAGCAGGAATCATGGAAACAGTATGTTGCCCCCAAATGTTAAAAGCTGCTTCTTTCTTACAAAATTTATCAAATAAAGCTAATCAGGTTCAAAACATACTGGCTGTGTTATACTATAAATTTCTTTTTAAGATTGTCTGTTGGCTCACAAATATGGAAAGTGAACTAAATATGAAGTACTACACAGTACAACTTTGAGTAAGTCAATTATTAACCATTATTCTCAAGTTTAATACAAGCCTAAACTTACCATAGACCGTATTTTTCAGACTATAAGATGCACTTGATTATAAGATACACCTAGATTTAGAAGAGGAAAACAAGAACAAAATTTTTTTGGCCACCACACACCCATTTCTGGTCCATTTTTGGGCCTTTTGGGAAAAAGGTCCGGAAAAACGGCATGCGTGAAACCCAAAAAGACTGGCAGGTGGACGGGGCTTCAGCAATATTCACTCTGTAAGATGCACAGACATTTTCACCCACTTTTGGGAGACAAAAAAGTTTGTCTTATAGTCAGAAATATACAGTATATGCCCATGTTAAATGCACTGCTAAACTATGAATTCCCACACAATAATGTCACTAGCAAGGTTGAACTTCAACTGAAAACCTAGCAAGCTATCAAGTTTGCTTTACCTTGTGGACCAAGCCACAATGGCTGCATTCCTATATTTCACTAGAGTTAACTAAAAATGATGATTTAAAAGTCATTTGGAGCACACAATGTTCTATAGAGGTAGTCCTTAACCATTCAAAGTTATAATGAACTTCAAAAAAACTTCTTACAATCCATCCTTGAAGATATGACTGTCACCCCTCCACATTTATACAAGTGTGTTTTGGATGCTTGGGAACAAGCTTGCATTTACAACCAACTGCAGCATTCCATGGTCATATGATTGCAGTTTGTGACATTTTTGCCAGTGTCCAGCAAAAAAATGACTGTTCAGGAGAACGATTTGCTTAACAATCATGTGAATTGTTTAACAACCACAATTACTCATTTATAATTATCATAAAAGTGATCTTAAAATTTAATCCAATCATGTGATGTCTCCACTTACGACTACAACAATTTATGAAATTCTGGGTTCCATTGTAACTTGAAGACTATTTCTATTACGTTTGATTCTGTAATACCTCTCATACTTTATCTGATCCAAGGCAGAAGAGAAGAAAAGTCAGAAAAGCATTTAGGTTACCAACATAAATAAGCTTCCAAGATTCAGGGAAGCATGGGAATGATAATACCCTAACTATGTTATGTTGACACATATTTTGGGTGTTCCAATAAAAGGGAATATGTATAGTTTATACTTGAACTGTGCAGTTCAAGGTGCTCTGTGAATTTGGCTGTTTGCTTGAGCCACTTCATTACCCTACTAGGCCTTGATGACGTTACCAATTGAGTAATAAAACATCTGTGAGCAAATAACGAAACTCAGAGAGCACAAGAGACAACAGTTTAAAAAAGGGGGACTCAAAAGTCTCAAAAGAGACAATAAAAAAAATTAAGCTTAGGAGGAAACAAAAAAATCAGAATATATTCCCTTCAACAGCCAAAAAGCAATTAACACAAACAACCAAGGAGAAAGTATCTTAAACAAGGAACTACCATGGAGAAAACCACACCCCCACCCACAATGGCAGAACAAGGTTCTGTATAAAACCGGGGCAAACCCCACATGCACTAGCACTGAAATTATCTAGTTGAGTAATGAAACATCTGCAAGCAAATAGCCATACTCAAGAGAACACCAAGAACTCCACAGTTCAACTATGAGCTACATATATTACATTGAAATTTGACTTAGTAGACTTAACAGGGAATTTAAATGATATAATTTACTAATAGAAACAAAAGCAATGGAACTATGTAGGGTTGGTAGTTTCTGGCAAACTTTTCTTGCCAGGAACTCCCCAAAACTCTAGAAACCCTACAAGGCACTCACAGAGGTTTTTTGTTTTTTTTTTTCAAATGTCCTTTATGAACCAATCAAATTGGCAACACAAAATGCTTTGTTTTTATATAGAATTCACAAATTCTAAAACCTGCTTTCCGGGATTCAATCTTCCTTCCACCTGCATTACTTTCTCAATTTCATATGCCTCTCAAAACTGCACACACTGTTTGCATACTATCAAGCATCTGAAGTAGGAAGAAATTCCTAGGACCCAGTCAGTGATTAAAAAAAAAACCCTGCTTCACACAGTAGACCCACTCCCTACTTAAAGGGGCACTTCTATTTAACTTTTTCTCACATTAGCACTTCTCATACAGTTCAGAACCACCCTGCCCCAAAGCCATTGATAAGAATTCTAGAATAAGACTTGTTCTCATTTCTTCAATTAAACTTTCCTTTTACTGAGAAACGTCTACCAGTATGAAATCAAGCTTCTATGTGATGTAGATATTCACCACAATAATCATTATAGGATTCTGTGTAATCCTTAGCAAGAGGGTTATCTAATAAGACAGTCAGGAATTTCAAGTGATTGTATTAGCTTTCCTGCAAATTAGCAACTTGCACGCCAGCTGTGAATTTTAGGAGCTGCAACCTCCAACATATCATGAACTTATCAGGTTGAGGAGAGGAAGAGTACTTCACATGATCTCTATTTCCATGTTCTCCAGATTAGATGTTTAATGTCGGTCTGGCCTAGTACTATTGGTTGGGGATTTTAATTGGTTTCTATTGGTTTTGGTAATTTTAAATTGTTTTAATTTTTTACCATTTCTATAATTTGGTTTTAATTGGCCATTAATTTAATGTTTTAATTGTTATATTTTCATGTTTTTAGATGGCTGTACACCGCCCCAGTCCTTCGGGAGAGGGGGCAGTATAGAAGTGATGCTAGCTAATTAATTAATTAATTAATTAATTAATTTATAAG
>JAEANM010002160.1:0-25315 GCA_017656035.1 Myanophis thanlyinensis
TATTTATTTATTTATTTATTTTCATACATAAATTGGGAATAGCTACAATACACTGCCTGCCCTCCTCTTCCAATTTGTTTGTGTAGCCAGCTAGCGTAGCCAGTCCATCCTGTTCATGCCAGCCATTCTGAGGAGAATTGTGGGTTTATTTATCTGTTTATCTTGAAAGAGAACTTGTCCCTTTTCGACACTATTTCATTTATTCCCTGACAAGGTTTATAAATGAGAGGAATTATGTTGTAGTGGGTTTTTTTTGCCTGAAGGAAACCCTTTTTATAGGAGAGCAACGTTTCAAATTAGTAGCATTTATCAACCACATGCCCTTGGTTGACAAACATTTGAGTAGAAAACAATACCCTAATCCAGGCGTTACCAGTTGATAATTAGCAGACTTTAATATTTAAAGTATATGTTCCTGAGCTATTCAAGGTCAACAGCAAAAACAAGCAAAAACCAAAATGAAACAAAAAAGGGGGGCTCAGGCTTACAATATACTGTAATGATTTAAAAGAGAATGGAAAGGGAAAAGGAAAGCAAAAATTCCTAATATGTGGCTTCAAGTGAGATAAACTATTTAGTTATTTACTTACCTACTTATCAGGTTTATAAAGCTTCCCATCTCTCCCAAGCTGACTCTAGGCAGCGCACAATAGGTAAAAAAACAAGAATAGAAAAGTAGCAAATACACATATAAAAGACTATAATAATACATATCCAAAAATTGGAAATCTCATAGTTGAAGAAAATAAAAAGATCCCCCTGCCTCAATAATGGAGCCATCTACATAGATCTATGGCTCTAAGGGAACCCCAGTGTCAGGTCCAAACCCAGAAATGATACAGAGAAATCCTATTGAGTTCAGTCTTTTATTTTCTACACCTAATGGATAGAATCCCACCAAATTTGAGCTGTAACCTTCTAACTATGAGATAAACCCTGAGAGAGTCTAGTGTGCAACTACCCTACCCTGAGCCTCTTCCCTGTTTCCCCATCCAGCTCAGGGCTGTGCAGTCTCTTGATCCAGGTCTTTTTCTGGGAAAACACTGTGCTGCCCAAATTCTCCCCCACTGCTTCTTCAGGTGCACATGCCATCAGACTCAGTCCAGATCATCTAATATGCTCTTAAGGACTTTTTCAAAAACCAAAAGGGTTGGGACTGATTTCATTTTGGAAAGAACATTCTGTAGGGAGGGTACCAGAACTGAGAAGGAACATGACCTGCGACCCACTAAATATACATCTATATCCATCTTGTAATTCTTTCAGGAGAAATGGGCAAGTACAAAACGATGGAGCAAAAGCCATACTGTAATTTACTCTGCCAAGCATAGATATCTCTCCAATTCTGCTCAGTCATCTCTGCACCACTTTTTCATTATATATTGTGCCCATTTCTCCAGAGACCTCCCTGCGTTTTTCAATGGCACTATTTTTTCTATGGCATTCTTATTTATTTATTTATTAGCAATACTTCTATACCGCCCCCTCTCTGAAGGACTCGGGGTGGTGTACAGCCAGCTAGAAACATAAAATATAACAATTGAAAAACAGTTAAAAAAGATTAAATCAGTGACCAATTAAACCAAATTATAAAAATGTTAAAAATTTAAAA
This sequence comes from Myanophis thanlyinensis, assembly GCA_017656035.1. NCBI lineage: Eukaryota > Metazoa > Chordata > Lepidosauria > Squamata > Homalopsidae > Myanophis > Myanophis thanlyinensis. Next base: position 1,613 of record JAEANM010002160.1, read on the forward strand.
CAATTTAAAAATACCAAACCAATAAAAGCCAATTAAAAGCCAATTAAAATCCCCAACCGATGGTACTAGGCCAGACCGGCCTAGTACCGTGTTAGCTCATCATCTAATTCCACCAAATGCATTGACACGATTTTGTACTTAAGTTTCTACCGATATTGAAATCAGCTAAAATTCTGAGTAGCATTCATTCAGTTTGCTTTTCTTTTCTTTTCTTTTGTTTGTTCATGCTTCATAAATAGTGTGGCAGGTATATGAACTCACAAAGCAGAAGTAAATGAATTTTTTTTGGTGGGCTGAATGAAAGCTATTCATTCAGGGGCTTTCCTCTGTGTGTGCGCTGAGTGTACCTCTCCTTAAACATTAAGGATTGAAAGCTTAGATTTGGTTTTGTTTTTATCTTAGTTGCATTTACATAGTTTAGGTTTGGTTTATTTACAGTATTTATTTATCTTATTTACTATCACACTTGTTTACTTAGTTTAGTTTACACACTATCATATTTAATATATTTGTTTAGTTTGCTTTAGTTTAGTTCAGGGCATTGAATTGATGGAGACATTTCTATAATTATGCGAGGAAACTCTTGTTTGAGGTTTTATTGATCTATTTAGGCACGTCAACTTGAATGTGCAAGGATTAAGGATTCAAAGAAGTAACATGACTAATAACATAATATAAACAATAAAATAAAACAAAACATGAATCAAAGAAATCTAGGAAGAAGCAGAAATTCCTTTAGAATAATTTTTAGAATAACTTTTGAATTTGAATATTTAAAAAATATCCGTATATCTTCTTTCAGGCTCTTTCTTGGTGAATTGTGTTAGTATCTTCAAGGTAAAGATATCTATAGGACAATCTTCCAGAAAGATGGGGAAACATGATTCTGCAGGTTAAAGCCCTCAAATCCTTCTTCCTAATTAATTTGTAACATCACTTGCTTCTTTTAAATTTTGTATATGATGCTCATGTTTTCAATGTTTATTTGCACAGCATCTAGAGTCCCTCTGAGAGAGATGGGCAATTCTTAAATATGATCAATAAACATACACATGTGTGTTCTATTCTCATAATATACTAAACTGTATTAGCTGTTAGTCCTGGTTAAGTGCCATAGGATAAAGCACCCAACAGACAATAACGAATGAATATTGTCATTACACTATTCCCTGTCCCTTTTTGGTAGCACTCGAGAAGGTTCAGTACCACAAATATACTAATGATAATCAATTGCATTTCCCTGGGAGGTGCCCATCAGATATAAAAGTCCTGACGTAGTATTTGGGGACTATTAAGCTCTAAATCACGGGTGTCAAACTCGATTGCGTCATATGATATATCGTGACATATTGTGATGGGTTGTGCCTTTGCAGAGCCAGGGTGGGTTTGGCCTGCACATGACACATCCGGCCCACCAGCTGCTAGTTTCACAGACCTGCTCCAAATGAAGACACTAACATTGGCTCCTATGTTGTTTGTTCTGCTCCTCCCACAAAAAATCTCTTAATTTAATGTCACTACAAACAACAGTGGAACCACAACAGTACATGTAACAATACCTTCTATGATCATAACCATATCAGAGAAAGATGGTTAGAAGCTTCAGCTGTCCCTGCAACTGGCTAGAGGTAAAAATCAGGGGATGTCATAGGTGTCAGGATTCCAAGTAATAAATCCATAGCAAGCAAAATGCTGAGGCAGGTAGATTCCTCAAAGAATACTTTTATTGGAATTATCATATTGGCACATATCTGATGAAAACTGACTCTGAAGTCTCCTGTGGTTTTCATCTAATTAAAAGTAAAAGTTTTTCTATCAATTCCCTGATTTTTTTTCAGTTTTCCTTTTACTGAAATTTCAAATTCTGAAAAAAAAACCCCTATATTCAAGAAGCCAAAAACATTCAATGAAAAAGCCAAAAAGGGACAAAAAGTCAAAAACATCTCACCACCAGCAATCAGTGGGGAGCATAGATTAACAGCAATGAGCATAGATTAACAGCAAGATTAACATTACACTAACAATCAAGAAGTAAACAATAATCCCAATCAAGGAACTGCCAAACAAGCTAACAGTAAACAGCCTAACTAAACAAGTTTGCACAAACTCATAGTGGCGTGACAAAACAGCAACAGGTGTGCACTGCAAGATCTGCAAGACATACCATTTGCCTGCAAGTAAAAATCGGTGTGACCATAAAATACATAAAAGAAGAAGAAGCTTAAAGTGTGCTGTGACTATAGAATTCAAACAAACAGGCACCTGCCTCAGAACAAGCCAACTATAGATAAGAAAGACAAAAAAAAAAAGTCTAGATTGTGGATAGGACAGAAATCACTTCTTAGTTTAAAAATCTGGTTGGCTCTTATACTACCTTCCTATCAATGTTTATTTAAATTTTTCACTGAACTTAATAATAGTTACTGGTAATTCCAAATATGTAGGCATATACTGCGCTAGACTTTGGCATCAGGATTAGAATAAAGGCATTTTCATTCCAGGTTCTACAATCATTTCTAAACTAGCAGTTTCTCTAGCCCAGGGGTGGGCAATTACGGCTCTTTCATGACTCGTGGACTTCAACTTCCAGAATTCCTGAGCCAGTATTCTGGGAGTTGAAGTCCACGAGTCATGAAGTAGCCGTAATTGCCCACCCCTGCTCTAGCCATCTAGTCATGACCGTGACAATCGATCTCCTCAAAGGACAGGCTGTCTGTCAGAAGGTCTGGGTGGTGTTATAAATAAATACCTTCCTGACTGCAGGATTCTAAGAGATTATGGCCTAAGAAAGGGAATTTTACAAAGTAACTGCTCTGCTTCTTTTTCATTACAATTGCCATAAAGTTTTTGGCTTCTGAAAAACAAAAAGACAGAGGCAATTAAACATTTCTACTTAATCATCCATTATGTAATTTTAGTTGAGAGTGAATAACTGCAAGGGATAAAAATTTGTGTGCTTTACAGTCTTTTACTGCCACCTTTTGTGATTTTGTGTCACTGCACATCACACTACAAGGTTATCATACTACAATTTTCCCATCCTAATCTTGATTTATTTGTAACCTGCCTTTGTTATTTTTATAAATAACTCAAGGTGGTGAAACATACCCAACACATCTTCCTCCTCCTCTTTGTCCCACAACAGCAACCCTTTTCGGTGGGTTGGAGTGAGAGTGAATGACTGGCCCAAAATCACCCAGTTGGCTTTCATAACTAAAGTGTGACTTGAAGCTAAGGTTTACCACTTTCGAGTCTGGTGATTTAACCACTAGATCAAACTGGTTTTAATCAATAGCTTCAGCAAACATCATTGCAGTGACAAAGAAAAGGGATTGTATAGTAGAAAGCAATATTACAATATGTTGGGACGCTAAGAACCAGTCACAGGCATATCTTTGAGCAAAGGCTAGCTTGAGCAGATACTAACCTCTCATCATGTTTTATTGCTTATATTCTTGTTACAGGCATAAATTAGTTGTCACCATTCAATGTTTAACCACAATTTACTAATTAGATAATCCAATCAACTAACTTCTGATTACATATCATATTGTCAGTAATTAAATGATAAGGGAGTAAGACAGGAAGATAGATAGGAAGAGATAAGGAGATAGAATATATGAGACATCTTGGTTTGCCTCACTGGAGCAAAAGTTATAGAATCAAAGGACATAGAATTATAAGGTTTTGGGGGGAGATTTTTGGGGTTTCTATATCAAGGCAGTTTGCTGCCTATAAAATATACAAACCCTACAACAATACAGTGCACTTTTTCTGGATCCTAAGGCAAACCCTTCTCCATGTTTGCCAGAAATGCAGAAACATTGCCTATTTTATATGTTATCCTAAATCATAGTTCTAAATAAAATTTATTTAAGTGCCATGCCCAGTTCCTCATGTCTGGGCTCAGAAAATGTTTCATCCTGGGAATGATACAAGGACTAGATTTTTCCTTTCCTGAATAATTACCTAAATTAACCCTGAACTGCATGTTCCATATTGGTGATTGCCCTTCTGGTCATCCTGGCCTGTAAAGAAAGTTGAGAATGATGTTTAGGTCCTCGGTTGCCTCTAGTAAAAATATGTGTGGAATTACGGATGCGCTGTGTTTGCAGGGTGAGAGGGAACTGGAACTAGGATGGCTGACTGGAACTAGGGATTGCTAAATGAGGCAAATGCAATACAGAGGGTCAGATCAGTTAGCTGGTTGGGTATATTTGGCCTTTAGATATTGAAAGGAGTTTTTTCCTACAGGACAAAAAACGGGGGTTGATTTGTTGGATGGCAGCAGGGCAGAAAATAATATCAGGGTGATGGACGGTGAGCATTTGGTGAGAGATAGGAGGCAGATTACTCAAGCAGAAGGTATGAATTTATACAAACTTATGAACTTCTAAATTCTATTTATTTCTTTATTTAAAAATTTATATAGCTGTCCAACTCACACCCATGAAGGTATGAACTCTATGAAGTTGATAGAGGCAGGTCTTGGCTTCTAATACCAATTCTGCATTACAGCCATTTTGACCCTGTCCCAATGCCTATTCATTAGCACTTCTGTTGCCCTGGCCAACTGTCACCTGTAATGAAGCCTCTCTCATCCGAGACCTTGCACAAATCCCAGGGAACCCCTGATTTACAAAGGAATTCCTGGAGATGAAATGGCAGAAGAAATGAACACATCTGAAGAAGAATGAAAGGCAAATAGGGTTGAACACATGTAAGTGCACATAGTTATTTTTCTACTCCTACTGCATTCTCAGATTGCCAGATGGTAGCCATGTTTCAGGTGACACAGTCCCTCTTGGGTAGGGAGAGGCCAGAGAAGTGGGGGTGTGGTGAAGACTACTTAAGACATAAGTTGAGTAAAGTTGTTCTGATTCATCCAGGCTGGATTCAAATTGTGTAAGTTGTGTAAGTAAGTTGACAGAGGCAGGTCTGGCTTGATTATTTGGAAGGAGATTGAATCTCTTGGTTCAAAGGAAGTGGACAGGGTCTTCGGGGCAGCCACATATATATTAGAATGATGTCCTTCCTGGTTGCTCATGGCTTACTAAAAGACATACGGTTGGGTCCAAGCAGTAAGAATTGATATCTGATGGAGGGTCTGATAGGAAGAAACACTAATATACCATTTACTCAAAAAACCATTGCTTGGATCCAACAGCACTGGGTAATTGCCATCCTGTCTCCAACCTTTCCTTTATGTTTATGGCATTGGTTATACTTGTGGATGTTCTGTGGCAAAACACAGGATAGGGTGATGCACTAATCCTGACTCTCCATGATCTCTCAGCCTCAATCATGGCATCTTTCTGGACTGGCAAAAGGGGCTGGGAGTGGGAGCTAAGGTATTGCAATGGTTTATCAAAAATAGCTTTAACCAATCTAAATCTAGCAGCAAACCTGTCACTATTTATCCAACCCTAATGACAATAGGTTTAAGTTGCAGTGCTCGGGGAAAAAACTGCATTTGAAAAGTACACTTTAGTACTCCCTTTCTTTCTCTGCATAAATTCTTAGTACATATAGAATCTTAAGAGTTCAAAAAGGGTGCATGAAAAGATTTATGGGACTCTTCTTTTTTAAAGGTAAAACTATTCATCAAGCAATTTGCAATGGTTATGTAGAAGCTAGAGTAGGGCTACCTTGGAAAATGAAATTATTAAACAAAAACCACTTCAGGCAACTTGAGGAAACCAGCCAAATTAGGTTCCTGGGGTGTAGGGAAGGAGTTATGCAATTATTATTTCTGAGGTTAGCTTTAATTGTATTTACTTGGACCTAAATTCCAAAGATGCATGGCAGTAGTTTTCACAAAGCAGCTTTACTTGTAACACCAAGCATCCTAGACAATACCTTTAACATCATCAAACTTCCAATCTGTCTATGCTAGGTCCTCAGAAGTCCAGTCTAAACTTCTGGATGGTTGTACAACAAACAATAATATATAGTGAAGATATTGTAATGGAGTTTGAATTGGACAATATGCCACATTAACCATAAAACAGGGAAAAATAATGAAACTGAAGAAATCAAGATGCCCCATAGAAATAGCATCGAGTCTGGACAAAGATGATCATAAAATTACTGCACATCTTTCAGGCCGACAATATCAAACATACTGAAGTCAAGAAAAAGGTTAGAAGTAAATATATCAAGAGAGTCAAGAAGATCTTAAAGTCCAAACTCATTGGAGGAAATAACATCAAGACAATTAATTACCTGGGCAATTCCAATCATTAGATACACAGATGGAACAGTGGACTTGACTTAAGCAGAACACAAGGCCATGGATAGGAAGATCTTATGACAATGAATAATGACAATGAATCATGCCTTTTGGCTCATTTTCCAAGGAAAATGGGTGGGTGTGGAATTTGCAAATAGGTCAGGCAGTTGAAGAAAAAAGGGCATTGGAAGAGTATCTGAAGGGGAGTGAAGATACACTGAAGCTATTATAGGTAGTCATCAATTTACAACAGTTCTTTTAGTGATCATTCAAAGTTACAACAGCACTTTAAAAAGTGGCTTATGACTGTTCTTCACATTTAAGACCACTGCACCATTCTCATAGCCATGCGATCAAAATTCAGACACTTGGAAACTAATTCATGTTTATGATAGCTGAAGTGTCCCGGGGTCTTGTGGTCAGCTTTTTCAACCTTCTGACAAAGTCAATGGGAAAACCAGAGTCACTTAACAATCATGTAACTAACTTAACAACTGCAGTGATTCACTTAATAACTGTGGCAAAAAAGGTTGTAAGATGGAGTAAAACTCACTTAACAAATATTCACTTAGCAACAAAAATTTTGGGCTCAAATGTGGTCGTAAGTCAAGAGATATCTGTATACTAGGAAGGCATTTGGAGTATTGGAGAAACCAAATACCCCCTTTTATCTTGCTCGTGAATCATGTCTTGAAATTTACAAAGTTATGGAACTAAAAATAAATGCAATGTAAATTTGATTCATGAATTTTGTTTAAATATAATGTTTAACCCCCTTATATATTTAAATTGGATATCATAAATTGAAATTATAAATAAATTAAAAAATGTAAGGATTGTAAAATGTGTAAAAATGTAAATGAAATATCCTGGCAATCAAATGGGAAATGTGTTAGATTTAATGGTAGCATTTATTAAGCAGTTAAAGTAATACTCTTATTCTTATCTAAAGTATAATTATTTTTTAGTTTAATTTCTTAGAATTCTGATCTCAATGAAGCTGTTTATTGTACTGCTCAGGTAAAAAAAAAAGCCATGCAATTTAACTTTTTCCTATTTCCTTGACATGATCTAAGAAAGAAAAAGTGATGTGTAAAATTAATCCCAATTTCTTCACTTTAGAAGGAAAATAACATTAAAATGATGTAAACACATTCACCTCTGCAGCCAAAAAAGTGGAGAGGAACCTAACACGAAGGTCATACCTTATTTCTCCAAAATGTAGCACTTCTCTGAATTATATTACAGTGTTCACCTTTAATCTTATATCAATATTTCAATATCAAGAAAACTGAGTACTTACAGACTGTCACCACCCCTGGAATGCTTCAAATCAATGGAGAAAAACAAAAGAAATGGACATTTTTCGGTATCTGGGATCCCACCTCCAAGACAATTGCGACACCAATGGCGAGGTGTGAGTAAGTGTGAATGCAGCCTGGATGCGTTGGCAAGAACTCACTGGTGTGTTATGTGGTAGAGAAATGCCAACCCGTCTTAAATCTAAGATTTACAAGACAACCATCTGCCTGGTTGCATTGTATGGCACTGAATGCTGGGCAACAACAGGGACCAAAAACTATCTCCATGCCATGGAAATGCGAATGCTCCATTGGATATCAGACGTCTCCCTTCTTGACCACATCACAAATGACAGCATTCAACAGCATTTTGGGGTGGCACCAATTATAGAGAAGATGAGAGAAGGCTGGCTTCCGCTGGTATGGACATGTCCTGAGAGCAGCACCTTCCACCGTGACTAAGACTGCCTACCAACTAGAAGTCAATGGCCGGCGACCTCGCGAGTGCCCAAAACAGAGATGGCAAGACACCATCAACAAAGATATGCAAGCCGTGGGCCTGCGCTCTAGAGACACAGCTGACTGTGCAGAGTGTCATTCAATGATTTGAAAAGCAGACCCTGCACTTGCAGAAATATGCTAGGAAGAAGTTCACATTTCATCTTTTTAGTTTTATTTCCCATGGACCATAAATAATTAGTTTTAAGTATTAATTAGTATCTATCCCTAATAAGATGGGCTTATGAGAATACAGGTTATCCTCAACTTATAACAGTTCACTTAGTGACCGTTCAGTTACAAAAGTGCTGAAAAAAAGACTTATGACCATTTTTTACATGTATGACTGTTGCAGCATCCCCACAATCATGTGATCAAAATTCGGACACTTGGCAACTAGTTCATTTTTGTGACAATTGCAGTATCCTAAGATCCGGTGATCACCTTTTGTGTTACTAACTTGACAAATGCAGTGATTCACTTAACAATCGTGGCAAGAAATGTCATAAATGGGGCACAATTCACAAACGTCTCACTTTGCAACATGAATTTGGGGTTCCATTGTGGTTGTAAGTTGAGGACTACCTGTAGGCAAGAGATGGGAAGCAGCCGGGGTGTGGGGAAGAGAGGGAATTGTCCCCTTTTTTCCAATTATCAACATTGTGAGAAGGTTGAGGACATTTTCTTGACAGGGTTTTGAAGAATTCGCCCCTATAACCAATAACATCGCATTAAAACATTATTGTCATACATTTATGGAGATGTGGTTATCCCGAAATTGTGTTTTTTTTTTTTTGGCAAAACAAGAAAGCTCAGTTGCAATTTAAAAAAAAACACACCAGCATATTTGGGTTATTATCACTACTTCCCGCATTCAGCAATCTCGCGTAGCTTCGCGCGGTAGGCAAATACACATTCAGAAGAAGAGGCAGACCTTTGCTTCAGATTCCCGCGTTTGGGGCACAATGGGGCGAATATGGCTCAGCCAATGGGAAGCCGCAAAGAGGGATTCCACTAGCTTTGCGATTGGGCGATCCGGTGTTCTGGCGCCAAGTTCGAAACTCATATAAAGCGGTGAGCGGGCTCGCTCTTGCTTTTCTTGGGTTGGCTGTTTCCTTACTTCGTCCTCTCTCTCTCTCTGCAAGACTTGAACGATGCTCTCTACTCGCAACCCTCTCACCGTTCGCAATGAGCAGCAGCAGCCGTCTCAATTCTCGCCTAAGAAAAAGGTGCCCTTGAACGACAAGGAGAACACGGTGAGGCTAAAAGGGGATCGGAATGATTACTCTCCCGGAGGGTGAACCTTTTAGGGCAGGAAGGCAAAAGAACCCCTTATAAAGCGGAGGTGGGGGGGGGGGGAAGGAATCAGAAAAGTTATCTTAGTTTTCTTGAGAAACATTATGCAGACGGTGCAGGCTATGTTTGCAGCACAAACTGAGAAACGGGGTGGGGGGGAGGGGAAAGAAGGCGGCCCATAATTTGAGTAATTAGTATGGCTGCCCGGAGACGCCCTTTGTTAGACAACCGCGGCACTTTGCTCGATTCGTTTCCAAGTATATTTTTGGGAGCGATTTCTTGTTATAAATATTCACCAGGGATTCAAAATTCTTGCGTCGGGTTTTTCTAGGCGATGCCTTTTAAATATCCCGAACTACAACTCCCGCCGTCCTTTGCTTTTCGGCGGTTCTTAACTGGAATGATGGGAATTGAACCCCCCAAATGCGAGGGGTGCTGAGTTACCGCTGACCTCGAGCGAGCCCTCCCGAAGGCCTGACCCCTTCTCAACCGGCTGGAGCGGGGGCAGAGTCCTTAGAAGTCCGCGCCGGAGGCCTCGCGCGGAAAACCAAAACGCGCTCGCGCAAGGGCGTCCGGGCCCCTTTCTGGTTTTTTTCCCCGCCTTTGAAATCCGCTCTGACCTCGTCGTTTCCCGTCTCTTTTTCGTCTTCGTAGCCCCCCTCGCTCAACGCCACCCGGGTCCTGGCGACCAAGACGGCACGGAAGATATTTCGGGAGCCGGGCGCCGAAGCGGTGAGTCCTCGTGGGGAGAGGCGAGCGTTTCGTCTCACCGATTGGGTGGGGAAAAAAAAAATCTCGAAGGGTTCGGGAAGGGGACCGAAAGGCTGTGTGGGTGGCAGGCAGGCAGGTCCTTTGTGTGGAAAAGCTGGAAAGCCTAACCTTCCACTCCTTCCCGCCGCCTAGGTGAGGGCGGGACTCAGTTGTCTTCTCTGCAGCTTTGGCGCCAAATGCCCAATTATGCAAAGAGACCGGAATTGGCCTTTCCTGTTAAGGGGGAAACAAGAGTGGATCTTAGGCCTTTCAGCGGGCCCTAGCTATTTTTTTTTATTCTTTTAAAGGGATTAAAGTTTATTTTCTTAGGTTTAGCAACAAATTTAGAATGCTTTGTTGGAATCAGTTGAGCAAACAATAGTTTAAAGGAGAAGGCTCACTTCATTGCCATTGCAGCTTTTGTTGGGGCCTCATGTTCCCCTGTTCCTATTCTAATATCTGACCTGACTAATCTAACTTGTCTGGTATAGATTTAATGTACATGCATACTGCAACGTTTTAAAAAAAAAAACACGTTCTCTTGAATTTGTCAACTTTCATATTCTCTGCCCATCATTCTTGTGCTTTGGTCCTTTTGCATTCTAACTTCTTCCTCTGTGGACCATTCAGTCCCTGTCTATACAAAACCCATCTGCCTCTTTTATGATTCTTTTTTTAGGATGTAATGTAGAATCTAAAAAGTTAGGCATTTATTATTCTCTCTTTTAAAAAAGATTAAGTGTGGTATTATTACTGAATTTGTCTTAATCTATGACTTGAAAATATGTTTTTTCTCATAAGCATGCTTCTAACCCTCCATTATATAGTAATATATTGGACTTGTACTTTTCAGGAGGTGCCTAAAGGAGCAAAGCCGCTTCCATCAAACAATGTGCAAGATGAGCCTCTGTTAAGGGACAATCCTCACCGTTTTGTTATTTTTCCTATTCAATACCATGACATCTGGCAAATGTACAAGAAAGCAGAGGCGTCCTTCTGGACAGCTGAAGAGGTGAAGGGCTTTTATTCTCTTTTTGACACTAGAGAGGAGATAAGAGCATCGCTAATGAAATAGGTTTAGAGTAACTGTCAAGAGAGCCAATCTGATCAGATTGCTGGATTAGGACTATAAAAAATAAGTGTAGTCCTGAGCTCAGTCATGGAAACTCACTTAATTACTATCTCTGCCCAATCAATGTTGGATTTATCTCAGAGGAGATAAAATGGAAAGAAGAGTGCTACTTAAATTATCCTAGTTTTAGAAAAGAAAAAAAAATACTTTAAAGTAATTGCTTTTGCATTGTGACTATTCTCACTGTCTGTTTGATGTATTTAGGTGGATCTTTCTAAAGACCTTAAGCACTGGGAGTCCTTAAAACCCGAAGAGAAGTATTTCATTTCACATGTCTTAGCATTCTTTGCTGCAAGTGATGGTATTGTCAATGAAAACTTGGTAAGCATCTTCAAATTTTATATCCAATGTGCCAAAATAATTACCTCAATTTTCTTTACTTATATTTCTTTATATTAGTTGCCAACAATATATAGCATTTATAGCAAAGGGTCTTGAGTGATCCTGTCTGCCTTACTTTAAAATAGCAGTTCAGCTATATTATCAAAAGAAGCAAGCAATAATGTTGTAGCCTTTTTTATTCTTCCTAAACAAGTATAAAATGGGTTATGGTGCCTACTTCATAAGGCTTTTCTGTAGCTCTTCTAGCTGAGTAAAAACAAGCTAAACAAAAGGAAAAAAAATTCTTATTCATGAATAAGAAATCTTCCTAAATACTTAGCACCATGGTTGAAATATGTAACCAGAGGAAAAGCTGTGCAAACTCAAACCTGTGGAAATAACAGCTCCATTTTAATGGACTAATTTTAAATTTCCTGATTTTTCCCCCCAATATCAAAGTAGCTTTCAATAGTATGCAAATAATATATTGAATAAAATAGAAGTTTATTGTCACTTTAACTGTACACTAATTAGCATACATTAAAATGAAATTTCATTGCATTCAGCTCTCAAAAGGATAACCATTATACATATATCCACATACACATATATGACACAGCAACATCACAGTCTAGTTGAAATGTATACATATGGTAAAAAAAAGAGAATCTTGTGAATTTACAAGACAGATGGAATAAGGAACAAAGCTGTTATAGAATCTAGTAGTCCTGCTATAAATACTTTAAAACTCCCCAAAGGGGGAACAACAAAACCAACCATGAAATGGGTGTGTGGGGTCTCTAGTTCTCTAAGCATATATTGCTTATAAGCAGTATCATGAATAAAAATAATATGGCTGCCTTCCTCTGTTAGAGAGTAGGCTATAGCCACTAAAATCTGAGAATCCGATTGACAGGCTATGCTGTGCTGCGATGATAACAGTGGGGAAGTGAAGAAATGATTATATTCTTTCTAACCTCTTGCCATGCAGAATTTTCAGCATGGGGTGTTTTATTCTGAATTTGAAACACATTGTCATGTACTTACCTAATTTTAGCAGAATAGGTTTTATAAAAAAAATAACTTGGTATATGTTATATAGGCTAGACTGGGAAGTTGCAAAACAATCTGGAAGAAAACAATGACAGATTGCCTTCATAATGCCAAGAAAAACATGCATCAACCTGATTCAAAAAGACATTTTCCTTTTTTCCAAGGTGCAAATTTGAGTTCAGTTCATCTAGTAATCTGACTATTTAGATGTAATAAAATGGGTAACTAAAATGGAAGGAATGAAACGGGCTTATTGATTGATATCTTAGCCTATTAAGCAAGTGAATATGTGTTTGAGTATTTGTTTAATTTTTCAAAAACTAAATTTAATAACAATCTATTGGCAGATTTTGAATAATCTCAATTTCTCCTTGGAAACACCAGGTATAATTTTGGTTATATATGGAGCCTTTGGGAAACCATATTTCAAATTGTGAACTAATTCTTTATTTACTAAGTGATGCTTTAAGGTTGAATATATTTTACCAACAACTTAGCATATTTTTGGAAGATAAAGGCCATTTGTATTACATCTGCAGGAAACTAGTCAGAAATAACCTGATGTGTTGTAACATATTGTACATATCTATCCTCTAGGTGGAGCGATTCAGCCAAGAAGTACAAGTCACAGAAGCACGCTGTTTCTATGGCTTCCAGATTGCCATGGAGAACATTCATTCAGAAATGTATAGTTTACTTATTGATACTTACATTAAAGATTCTAAAGAACGGTTAGTACAGTTTCCAGATACATACCTGAGCATCCTGTATTAAATATTTATTGAATGTGCACAAACAGTTCAAATATGAAAACCATAGCTGTATTCCTTAGTTTTATAGAAAATGGGTGTGTGTGTGTGTCTAATAATACAGAGAAAGGTAAAACAGAAACAACATAATCCTATAGTGCCTAAGAGAACTATGTAGAGATCTAAAGGGGTGGGGAAGTATTTTGGAGTGCATAACAGTGTACCTCTTTCTATTGTCAGTTCAAATAATTTTTGCTTTGCCACAAGAGCTAGAAAAAGGCAGTTTCTTTAAGGAGTTGCTGATAGATGTAATATAAGTATCTTTGTATACTCCTGTATACACTACTTTCATATCTTGATTTGCTGCAGTGCAAATGTTGTTAATACTGAGGTCTTATGGACAACTAGCCTTTCTCTTGCTTAATACTTTCTAACTCTGTTTAAAGATGAATTGTTTTGAACTGAATTTGGAAATTTCCAAATCTGCTTGGATATCCACATGCTCTGAGGTTATGTATTCAGAACGTAGAATACACAAAAGAAATTGCCAGCTGCTTCTATGTAGTTCTGGATATTAGTGGATATTTATTGTTGGGCAAAATATTTCAGACAATGGGGTAATAGCTGTTAACGTGTCATCCTCAATTTTCCAAATATAACAGTGGACCTCACTTGTCCTTCCCCCTGTGACCTGTAGTGGCATACTTGCACTTCTACTTTTGGGCACTTTTCTCAGTCATATCATAACAATCTGTATGTTCCTACATTTGGAGCTGGGAGATAGAATGAGGCATTAGTGAGGGAGAAGATCATCTCTTGAAGCACATTACTTACTATATCCAAAGGTGCTGGATTGAAATTGCATTTCTCCATTCTTGCATAAAGCAGTGCCATTGACACCATAAGTGCTGTCACAAATCTCAGTTTAATCAACCAGTGGGATGGTAGGGAGATTGTCATTTGTTTTTGTTCAAATGATATGACTGCTCCACCATCTGAAAGATTCTATATGTAAGCTGAAAAGCTGTTTGTATTTGTGTAGCTTTAGGGTGTTTTCCTAAACTCGGTGTTAATCCCTACTATGATTGAGCAGTCCCAGACTGTACATATTCTCCTTCAAGATTTGCCCTGAGAAGAGAAGTCTGACATTTGGGTGCCTCCCCAGTTAGTGTGGAATCTCCTCAGTTGGCACTTCAAAAGAGAAGTTATGAGGAAAGAGAGGTTGCAGCTCAAAATATTATGCAAATTAGAATAAATTCTACCACCTTTAGAATGGTCAATGAGACCAATTGCAGGGAATTTACCTTCAAAGGGATTGGCAATTTTTTCTTTTTCTGACATGCATGAGGCAGGTTTTTTTTAGAGACGATGCAATGATGCAAATTCAGGTTGGATTGCTCTAGAAATGTCATTTTAGCAATCCTTTCAAGGATTATAAGCATGATAACTTCAGAAGCATATCAATCTGCACTATCTTTTTTAAAAGGGAATTTCTATTCAATGCTATTGAAACCCTGCCCTGCGTGAAAAAGAAAGCTGATTGGGCCATGCGATGGATTGGGGACAGAGAAGCCACTTATGGTGTGTATTGTACTAGATTGACTTTCTAGGTGTTTTTCCTTTATGACATTTGAGCTAGTCTTCTCATCCACTGCTTTTTCTCTCAAAAGGTGAACGTATAGTAGCATTTGCTGCAGTTGAAGGAATCTTCTTTTCTGGCTCTTTTGCATCAATATTTTGGCTGAAGAAACGAGGTTTAATGCCTGGACTTACTTTTTCTAATGAGCTGATTAGTAGAGATGAGGTATGGCTTGTTGATCAAGGAAACTAAAAATGGTTGATTCCATCAAAGTTCTGTAAAATTGAAAATCACTGTAGTGTCAAAGCTTAATAACAATGTTAATTATGTTTGCATTATTGGTAACAGTAGTGAAGAACATTGCCCTAACTGCTTATATGGAATTTTTGTAGAAATATTTTAACTAGAGTGCTACTTTTTTTGATAATATAAATGTATGGCTTCTTACATTCTTTGAAATATCTTCCAATTATTTTTTACAGGGCTTGCATTGTGATTTTGCTTGTCTAATGTTCAAACATTTGGTGCACAAACCAACTGAGGAAAAAGTGAGGGAGATCATCACAAATGCTGTCACAATAGAGCAGGTAATTGGCAGTTCTTTCTGGTAGTGGTAAACCATTCTCACATCAAAGTAAAAGAAGCGTAAAACGTAGCAGGGCATTTAATTGTCTATTGTGCAATGTTTGTGTGTTAAGATATTTTGTTTACTTAAATGTAGGAATTTTTGACAGAAGCGTTGCCTGTAAACCTAATCGGCATGAACTGCATTTTAATGAAGCAGTATATTGAATTCGTAGCAGACAGACTGATCCTGGAATTAGGTTTTAACAAGGTAAGTCTTGTGCCTTGTTTCTTAAGAACTACAATTCAATCTGTTTATATTTAAGCTTGCCTTTTTTCCTATTAAGTAATTGGCTTCTGGCTCCTTAGTGCTACTTCACAGTTAAGGGGAGTACTGTTGCAATGATATCCCTTATTTATCTCAATTTATAGTAAGCTCAAATGAACTCTGCAAATGCATTACAATGCTATTGCAATGCTATTGCAAATTCGTACTGTTGAGCCATTTTGCTTTAACTATTTCCAGACTATCTCCTGCTTTTAAAGATATTATTGGAAATCTTGTACCTTTCCAACCTTCACATCCAAAGTGTTTTAGATCTAGCAAAGGAGCCCTTATATATACCAGCATATACCAGCTTTGGATCTCTATCTCCATTCCAGCATGTGCTTAAAATTCTGAAATGCAGGTGCTCTGTAGTACTAACAACTTAGACTTAGGGTGACATGATGTACTTCCTTAATAGCTCTTACTTCATAATGCTAAAAGTAGAACCCACCTACTTTTCTCTTTCCATAGTAATTAAGCAATAAATTATAAATCTTATCTTAGAGAACGCCATAGTGAACATATGCATTTGGGGAGAAAAACATTTTTATTCATCTTTAAGAGAGAATTCTAGTAGAAAGAATTATATGCAGAAGGTAACAACTCTGAAAGACATTGCCAAGGTAGAGCTCTAAATAGGTAGAGCTCTTGTAGAATAGTTGATAATAGCCATTTGAGATTGTTTGAAATACTAAGCAAAAATGGCTTATATTGTTTTGTTTTAGTTAATAATAACCATATGCCTGAATTATCAATTTCTTTCAGATATTCAAGGTTGAGAATCCATTTGACTTTATGGAGAATATCTCTCTGGAAGGCAAGACTAATTTCTTTGAAAAGCGTGTAGGAGAATATCAAAAGATGGGTGTGATGTCAAGTCCAGCAGATAACTCATTCACTTTGGATGCAGATTTCTAAAGGAAATAAGATTTTTTTAGCTGGTTTGAAGTGACTGGCTAGTGGTTTTGGACCATTATCTTCAAAATCTTGTTGTGGTAATGTGTGGTGGTACTTGAGGTAATCGGTATAGCAAATTAAACAGAAAAATACCCCCAATACAATGTGTTTTGTAACAAACTATTCACATTTTTGGAAATAACAATTGTAAAGTGGTATGTTCTGTTAACTTAAAGCAAGATTTGCAGCCTTTCTATTCATGATATAAATTGCAGCAATGCTGATGAACATTAACCTTAATGCCCAATACAGATTTTAAATATTTACTATTTTAATAGTTTGTACATAAACGTAGCACTTTAAAGGTCTAGCCTATTGTTTCTCATAAGGGCTGGTATTGTGAGTTTAGAATAAACTCTTTTAGCCTGCATTATCTTAATTTCTTTTACTTGAGTGTAAATTAAATCAATGTACTGAAATGGAAACTTACTTGATATGTATTTACTATTTTGGCGGAATACTTTGTATAGAAGTAAAACTGCATTATAGTCCACTTTTCAAGCTGTTGGATCAAAATACTGGGTTGCTTTCTAAGTAAAAATTCCCTATCCCAAATTGTTTCCCCTGCTTTTTATCATCTTTAGAATTTTTCCCTTGTAGCTTGTACCCAAGCCATTATTAATTTAGGATACAGTCCAAAAGCATATTTGAATTGGGTGAACTGCATGCACCATAGTACTTATTTGATAAAGGAACAGGGCCTATACCTGGCAGTCCCAGCTGTTTACACTGATCAGACATACATACTGCTATATTAGCAGGTAGTCAAAAGCCTGCCAGTTTGCAATATGTTGCAAAATAATTTATATAATACAGTCTGTATCTGTTAACTTGTATAATTTCTCCAGCATCAAGCAGATGCTGATGAAACATGCTTTTCAGCATCTGGAAGAAAACTGATTTGGGAGTCCAGTTCCTAATTTTCTTTCTGCACTGAAGAAATTAGAACATTTGTGGCATTTTACCAGATTTTTTTTGTCATTACAAACTTTTTTCTTTCTTTATGCAATTTTTAATTTATTAAGTTTTATGTTGCCGGGCTCTCTACAAATACTGGATGGTTTACAAATTGTTAAAAACATTTCAAACAAAATGCAAAAGAAAAGGAAGCAACACGGCAGAGATAATACATCCAGATAGGAAAAAAGAAATGGGGGCATTAAATATTCTTGACCAAAGGCTTGGATAAAATGCCAGGTCTTCAGGACCTTTTGAAATGCCAGTAGGATGGGGCCCATAGGCTCATTTCAGAGGGCAGGTGCTGCCATACAGAAAGTGCTGTTGGAGTTCCAATAGATGGCAGACAAGTACAAATAGAAAGCATTGGGGGGGGGGGGAGATCTGTACTGTAAAAGATAGCTTCCCCTGCCATCAGACAAGTATAAACAACTTCAGTAATTTAACACCTCTAGTATTAATTTTAAAAAATCTCTTCCCATAACTAATCTCTTATCAATAAATTATAAAAATTGGCCATTGAGCCCTAATAAGCAAAGGACTGTTAAGAGCTATTAGAAATAGCAATTCATATATTTTAACCTTAATCAGATCAATTTTATATTCCAATTTACCATTTTCTCTAAAAAAAAAAAGGGCAAAAGAAATCTCTGTTTATAAACAGATCTTTAAAGTCAGTCCTAATCAAAAAGAAACTCATTTATAATAGCTACCAGAAACCACGCTATATATGTATATTTAACCCTACTTCCTTATGTTTACTTTTAAAAAGTCTTGATCTTTAATCTTGTCAATGTCCCCAGATTAATTTCTTATAATTTTCTTTGTCTCCTTTTAGGAATAGCTTCAATAGTTTAACAAGTCTCTAGTCAATCCAAAATAAGAAATCTTTCCAACTCATACTTCTGGCTTATTTGTCCCTTTTAGTTATTAAAACATCAGGTGGTATCATATGCAAATCCACTGTGGCATCCTTTTCCATGTCACTCTTGTAACTTAGCACTTTAAAATCCATTTTCAGATCTGCAGTATCTTTTTTGATGTCTCTCTTGTAGTCTGGTATCTTAAAAAATCCACATTCAAATCAGCTTTAGTCTGTTATATAGTAAAATTGTTTTATATCTTGCTATATCCATTTTTATAGTATCAGACAATCTTGTAAGTAATTTGCAAGTAATTAAAAGTCAGTTTGGTGTAGTGGTTAAGGCACCAGGCTAGAGAGTAGGGGATCATGAGTTCAAGTCCCGTCTTAGCCATGAAAACCAACTAGGTGGTTTTGAGACAGTTATTCTCAGCCCAAACCACTTCATGGATTTGTGGGGAAAAATAGGAAGAAGGTATGCAGGAGATATGTTCACACCACCTTGAGTTAGACATAATAAAGGCAAGCAGGATATAAATTTCTGAATACCTTCAAAATTACAACCCCCCCTCCCCCAAGAGCTAACTTGGTTTCAAAGTTATGGCTGCTGAAACTACATTAATTTGTTTTTATGGCCACATAGAAGTTGCAGCATGCCCTGTCATCCCACTCTGCTAGGTTCCCATAGGCCTTTGGCCTGGTTCCCACCTGATGGACCCATACACTCCCCATCACCACACCCACACTGACAGCATTTACCTTTGCAAGATCTCCAGAACTAACAATTCACAGGTCAAATGATGTATGAAAATCAGAAGATTCTCAAAGTGCCAGAAGCTGAAAAAAATAAACCACTGGAGGACCGTTGCCTTGTATTAACACACTTTTCTCTGAAGAATCCACATTTAGGCTTTCTTGGGCATTTCCACACACCAGAACTGACACTTGACAGTTATGATAACAGTAGAATTTGGAAAGCTGCAAAGTTTGCAAAGCTGTCTTGAACCTATTGCACATTAGAAGCATTCAACTAATGTTCCAATCAACTTCAAATTACAGCTCCTACCCATTCATCATCAATAGCAGTCCTATTAATTAATTTTCTTGTAATATTGATATAGCTGAGAGGTTTTGTTCTGAGGTATCGTAAGCATATTGCTGAGATAGCTTTAAAGCCAGTGGAAAATGCCTATAAGAATAAACAGCATTTTGTGTTGATTCCTTGAGAGTTGTAACTGGTCCTTTAACTATAAAATTGTTGATGCCCACCCTCATATGTTTTAGTCATTGGGGAGTGTGTAGAGATGCTTGAAATAAAAGAACTCCATGAACAGCCCAAAGAAACAACCACATTGTTTTAACGGTTATACACAGAAGCACAGAACCCAGAGAAACTGATCGCTGCCGGCCACATTTTATTAAAACCCCTAGCACCTCTGGAGCAGCAGATAAGAGGCTGAGAACCAATGAATGCTTATGAGCCTTTTCATCTTTTACATAATTCATGTAGCCTTGGAATAATCGGTTGCCCTCTGGATATAATAGAATGTCAAATGCAAAGGGGAATAAACAGACCAGGACACTATTTGCAAAACCTCACCTGCTGAATTGTCTTCTAAATAACATTCCTCATACTGCCAATCCTTCCATTTAGGCTTGCTGAGGCCAATAATATGGGATTACTTTTTACACTGTTTTTCTTGTCCACAGTATTGATATTGCCTTCACTGCCTCCAAATCTAGCTATACAACACTCCTTCTCACCCACTGTTGAACAGTGATGTTTCAGGACTGCTATTGATGGATGGGTAGGAGCTGTAATTTGAAGTTGATTGGAACGTTAGTTGAATCCAAGTTGCTGGTTTATGTTTGAGGCACTATTCATCTAGCAACTGGATTTCCACAGGGCAAGAATTATCTAGATCAAGAGTCCCTAATCCAAGCAATACCCAGGTGATGAGATTCAAATGTCAGCTTTTTCAGCAATGCCCAGGCTTGCCAGAGAATTTTCAGAGTTAATGTTTGAGAAACAATCTGGGTCACAGTATAGATAGTCCTTTAGTTACAACTACAGCTGAGCTCAAAATTTATGTTGCTGGGTGAGATATTTGCTGGGTGAGTTTTATGGCCTTTCTTGCCACAGTTGTTAAGTGAATGGCTTCCACACTGACTTTGCTTGTGAGAAGGTTGCAAAAGCATAACTCCAGGACACTGCAGCTGTTACAAATAACTAGTTACCAAGCATCTGAAGTTTGATCATGTGACCATAGGGATGCTGCAATGATTGTAAGTGAAAAAAAGGTCATAGGTCACTTTTTTCAATGCTGTTGTAAATCAAATACCTGCAGTACTGTATGGGATACAGACTGGCTTTGAATCTTATTTCCTTGCTATCCAGTCATTCAGTTCAAACTACTGTAAACACTCACAACTTCTTACACCTAATCAAGAGGTTATTCCAGTGTAGAGGAAAATCACTGAGCAATGTTTTGCATATATAAAGCTTATACTTCATTGTTTAAAACATTGACCATTTCATCAATGTGATATACAAAGTGAGATCTCCAAATTATCAGACAACATACAATACAAACCAACCATTAAAATAGGGAGAACAAAGGAGGAAAGCAAATAATACAACCAATGAGCAGACAGTTCAAAAAGGTGCCTTCATATTTGCTCCTATTGCAGTAATGAGATAGACCAAAGAAAGGTGATGCTGAAATTAAGTTGTCTCTGACCCCAAGAGAATAAGGGGGGGGGGGGGGGCGGAATATGGATTTTTCACTTTGTCAATTTAAACCTGCCAATTTACTATTCCTGCTCAGATTAACAACCTGTAAAATAAGACTATGTTTACAGAACTCCCATCTGCACATACCAACTATTCTTTCTCAACCCCACAAATCATTTTCAGCTATGGAAATAAACATACACATGGCATCTAGCAGAGACAAGGAAAGGCAAAGGAAACTAGGTGAAGGGATAAAGACGAGCTAGTGCAACTACACTGGAAAAATAAAAAAGGCTTGAATTTACGGTACCAGACAAAGAATTCATCCCAACAGCAGCTAATTTAAAAAGTTTAAATTTTAAAAAAGTGTATTTTGCACCATAAATATCTAGATTCTAGAACAATTACATCTTTATTTTCAATCAGAGAAATTTGTTATCGGAATTTACAGTGAATTATTGGGTGGAGGGAACTCGCTATCACAACACTATATACTTAGAAGTATGTTGCAGATGTTGCTATGTCTAATTATAATGGTCACAGTTCAAAATTCCATTTATTTCTACTTATTGCAAGTAGACAGGACTAAATCTGTCTCAAACTCATTGTATCTCATTTTTCCAGTTCCAGAAGCTGGGTATGAATGTGTTCATAGTACAAAGCTGATAATCTTTCATAAGAATCAACTGATACATAAGTCCATCATGCTTCAGAAACCTGTCTCAATCTCAATGATGGTTTCCTATTTAATTCAAACAATGGGACCAGTCAATCAGTTTGAAATTCATTCTAATAAGATGGAAAATGGTGGTGTCTTTCAAGTGCACAGAGAAACCGCATCCTAGAAATGCTTCAGTCAATTTATTGGAGTTTTACCAGATTTCCATTTACAGAGATACTGCAATGGCTGCCTTTTGTGTTCTGTAATGCTGTATGTAGCAAGAGCAGGATATTTTGATTCTTATATTCATGCACTAGCTGAACAGCCAAGCATTCAAGGATTTGCCTAACAGGATTACTTTTAGCATAATCTTTACAAAAACATTTCTTTGTCAAAATGAAAGCCTTCCTCAGGTGAAGGGTAGACAGGTTGGCTCATTAACTGAGGAACAGACTTAGTCTTATACCTTGTTTATATGTTTGATAAAAGGATTTTATACCCTGTCTCAGAAAATTCAATTTATAAAACGATACCGGTACGTAAGAATCACTTGGATTTTATTGTTAGATGAGTTGCTAGATTCATTAACATGGTTTAGAAGTTCAAAATGCTTGTAGATCCAGAATAAATTATTTTGCAGCAGCGTACTTCAACATTTGTTGTTACATTGGATTCCAAATGCCCATCTACCTCTGCTAGATAATAACAAGATTTGAATTCCAGCCCATTTGACAAGCATGTATGGGGAAATCTAGTGTAGATCTATATAGATAAGTCTCTACTTACGATCACAACTAAGCCCAGAATTTATGTTGCTAAGTGAAAAATTTGTTAAGTGTGTTTTGCCCCATTTCATGGCTTTTCTTGCCATGGTTATTAAGTGAATCTGGCTTCCCCATTAACTTTAGTTGTAGGAAGGTCGCAAAAAATGATCATATGACCCTAGGACACTGCAGTCATAAATATGACCCAGTTGTCAAGCATCAAAATGCAAATCACATGACTATGGGGATGTTGCAATGGACATAAGTGCAAAAAAATGGTCATGTCACTTTTTTCAGTGCCGTTATATCTCCAAATGGTCACTAAATGAACTGCTGTAAGTCAAGAATTACCTGTATAGGTAGTCTTCAACTTAGGATCACAATTGAGTCAATAGTTTGGGTTGTAAATCATTGTGTTTCTTAAGTAATGCATCCACTGTCTTGCTATGTGATCACAATCCCAGTTTAAGTGTATGCTGGGAGGACTCATTTGGCTAGGCCCACTAGTGTGCAGGCCCTCTCCCCGCCCCATCACTCTCCTGGAAGCCTGCACAGAAAGGGAAGGGAAGGACCTGTGCAGTTGGGTGGAGAGAAGGTCCTGGTCTTCTGGGAAAGTGGTGGAGCAGGCAGAAGGTCCAAGCCTTCCAGAAGTGGTGAGATGAGGGGAAAGCCTGCATATCAGTGGGCCTAACCAGCTGAGGCCTTCCAGCCTGTGGCAGATTTCCATGCACTGGTGAGCCTAGGATGGTGGTTGAATTTGACCTGTGTTGGGGGGGGGGAGGGACTTGCAGTGCTGCCACAGGGCTTATGGGCTTATGACAGTAATGGAGGCAGGATTTTCCAATACAGTGGTACCTCTACTTACGAAATTAATTCGTTCCAGAAACCGTTTTGTAACTTGAAAATTTTGTAAGTAGAGATGCATTTTACCTGTAAATGCCCTAATCCGTTCCAAGCCCCCCAAA
>JAEANM010002161.1:0-25307 GCA_017656035.1 Myanophis thanlyinensis
CCTCATCTGTCAACCTGTCCATCACCATAGCAAACAAGAAGGGACTCAGAGCTGATCCTTGATGTAGCCCCACCTCCTTGAACTTCTCTGTCTGACTTACAGCACATCTCACTACTGTCATACTTCTCTCATACATATCCTGAATACTCTGGCATACTTCTCTGCCACTCCTGATATCCTCATATAGTACCATAGCTCCTCTCTCAGCACTCTGTCGTACGCTTTCTCTAAATCCACAAAGATGCAATGCAGCTCCTTCTGACCATCTCTTACTTCTCCATTAACATTCTCAGGGCAAAAATTGTATCAGTAGTGCTCTTTCTGGGCATGAAGCCATATTGCTTTCCTGGATATGGTTTTAAAATGGCAGCTGGTGATAACAACCTCATCCTAGAACTATCACTTTATTGGAGCATCACCAGACAGAGTCAATATGGTGTAGTGGTTAAAGTGGTGCTTGAATAGGACAGGAAAGACCACTCTCAACCATGGAAGCTAAACATGGGAGGAGGGAGTACATCAGTTTGAGGTCTTATAGGAAAAAATGGGATGTGAATCTAATAAATGAGCAACCAGACAAAGAGATTATGGCCATTCCTTCCCTCAATTTAATCTAACAGAAGTAGAAATTCCAAAGAGTAAAGTATTTAAGTCCTAAATCCTTAAGTACAATCTTACATTTGTCCAAACTCACTAGGTAGCCTTTGATAGCTGGACAAGTCTGCCTAATCTATTTCTGGTTCTCATGTGTTTAATTAAAAAAAATCAATTGTTCCTGTTGTACATTTAATTAAATTTGTATCTCAATGTATACATGAATATATATTTGAAAATATCATTCTTATAAAATGCACATTTCTAAATATTGCTTTTGTTCTGGTTATTTGTGATTTAAGGGATATTGTTTTCTACTACTATCACTAACTGCTTCTACAAGTTTTTTAAACATAATGCTTGTGTCAATCGAGTCTCATCAGTCTCTCTTCTCTCAGACCTTCTTTTTGCCTTCAATTTTCCAATTATTGAGGTCTTCTCCAATGATTCTTAATTTAATTAAATAATTTAATATCAAGATTTCTATACCGCCCCATCTCCCAAGGGATTCTTGCTGTTGTATTATTATGATTAGTTATTCCAGTAAGCAGTCTACCTTTTCTTTATTTAATTATTATTTCTTCTTATACTTGCTTCCTGATCATGATACATATTCTTCAATAGGTAGATACGGTGACTCAGTATACTCGTTTTTAATTGTTTTAAAATTATCCATAATTTATTGTGGTATACATGTCAAAAACTTAATATAAAATAATATGATAGGTTGAGTCAGACTTCCATCCCTCCAAGGTGAATAAAATGATTGTTGGGGGCAATATGCTGACTCTGTAAACTGCTTAGAGAGGGCTGGAAAGCACTGTGAAGTGGTATTATAAGTCTAAGTGCTATTGCTATAATCGATAAAATTAAAATAAATGTTTTTTGGGGGGGATTTTTCCTTTTCTAATATGATGTCTATTTTTCTGAATTCAGCTTGCACATCTGGCAGTTTTGCTTCCCTGTCTTGTTGAAGCACAAAATCCTGAACATTATCTTCTTAGCATGTGAGATAAGTGTAGTTGTTTGCAGTTTGAACATTCCTTTGTATTGCCCTTTTTTTATATTGGAAAATAAAATTATCTCTTCCAATCTCTTGGCCACTGCTGTATTTTCCACAGCTGCTTTCAGTCAGCAAGTGGCACTTTCACTGCATCAACTAAGCTGTTTGGCTAGCTAGTATTTCATCATTTCCTGCAGCTTTGTTGTGAGTATTATAGTATATTCTAGGGTCTGTTTAACAAAATGCCTGGCTGTAATTCAATGATTAAATCTTTATACTGTACATGTCATTGATTTTGGAGGGGTTTTGTACAGTTGTTCCATATATTCACACCCTCTTTTTTTTGCATATCACCTTTCTCCAGTAGAATTTTGCCTTCTATATCTTTTAGCATGGCCACCTTTGCATAAAAAGGTCCCTTGATTTTTAACTGTCTTAAACATATCTTTTGCCTTTTCCATTTGATTCTGATTCTCAGTTTCTTTGCATTGCATGTTTAGATATAATGCTTCATATTTTGCTCTTCTCTACAGCTTAGTGTTTATTCGGGCAAATTCCTGTCACTGTTGTCTTTCCTTTGTCCAACTTCTTTTAACATATTGGCAGATTGTCATTAACCTTCCTTTGAATTTTGCATTTTGGATATGTTTGTTTGTTTCCTCTGTAACACAGTCACCAATTTTAATTCAGTGTTCTTCAAACACTCTGTTTATTAGTCAAATCCATTTAATCTGGTCTGTAGTTTCACCACATAATCATATCAAATACTGCTGAGTTCTCAGCCTGATTTTTTTTTAATTTATTTTGTTTCATTCTTTGGTTTAATTTGCAAGTAGGATGTTATGATCTGAGCCTAAGTCAGCCCAAGTCTTGCTTTGCCAATTGATCTTCCATCTTTGCTTTGGTAGAATATACTGAATTTGAGTCATCCATCTCCATGAATAAAGCCATCTTTTAGTCCTTTGGGAAAAGGTATTCACTATAAACAATGAAAAAAAAATTTTTTTGGGGGGGGTTTGGAGTCTACAGAGTATCTTCCACTTTTTTTTGTGCACAACTATCCCCATTATGTCAGATTCTATTTTTTACTTCCAACTTTAGTATGATGTCTTTTATTGTTGCCATTGTGTCAGTAACATACCATAAATCATAATAGAACTTTTAAGTTTTTCATCTGTATTTTAATTGGAATATAGGCTTGGAGCCCTCTAATGTTGGTTAGACATTCTGGTTTGGAACTGAGATCAGTCTGCCTCCTGGAGTCTTGGGTACGCCATCATTGGAGATTGTCAAGAAAAAACGTTTGACATTCATTAATCTGGAATTGTATGACTTGTATCCATTCATTGCCTTAGCCATCTTTTCTTTGAGGGTTACTCCATTTCTAGGATTTTCCTGTACACATTAGATCTGTGAAGTAACCCAGTCTAGTCCAGTCTGGTCCAGTTCATTAATTTCCAGAATGTCAGTCCTGACATTTCTGTTCTGACGCCATTTGCCTTGATTCAAAGTTTTAATAGTTCACTTTCCAAACTGTATTCATATCTTTACAAGACTGAACCACTGAATGCAGCTGGAATTTTTTTTCCAGCTTTAATTCAGCAACATCATAGACAACAATCTATTCACATGCTGTTTGCATTTTCCTAGTGAGATTTTTTTCTCTCTTTGTAAAACTGAGAATAAGCAAAATGTTGCATGTTGCTGCTTTCCAGATATGCTGCAGGAATAACTCTCATTTCTAATTATTTGAAGCCAAAAGGAAGAAAAAGATCATAAGGAACAAATAAAAATCCACTGGTAGTCCCAATCATAGACTTCAAGGCAATCCTGGATGAGATGAGGTTCTCTAGAATGCGGGCATAAAAAATTATCCAGGTATTTTCAACTATCATTAGCCACAATTTTAGCAAAGCCAGTGTCAAAAGATCATAACTTCTAGATGAGCCCAAAATTTCTAGAATAGCTCACTGTTGCAATAGAAATCATGCAGTGCAGGGGTGGAATCGGACTGGTTTTGCTACCGGTTCGGTGCACACACATGCACGCCAAACTCTTTAAACCATTTTACAGGCACCAGAGGCAGCAGGGATCATCAGGAAGGCTCCACAGATGCTCCAAACAGCTGATTAAGGTAAGAAACAAAAACAACGAAGCTCGTATAAGGGCAAGGGCAGGTGGGCGGGGCCAATTTCAAATCGCCACTACCGGTTCAGGTGATGTGGTATGATCTGGCTGAATTTCACCACTGATGCAGTGTAGTTTCAACTTTGTCCCCTGTTTCTTGATCCTTTTTGTCAGTAAAAATATCATTACTAGCCTCTAAAAATATACCATAGTATCACACTTCCCACTCTCAAAGGTTATTTTCTGGAATCCTGAGAGAAATATGGTTTTACCTAAATATGCTTGGTAATGTAGTTCAGATATCATAAGCTGTGTGACACATTTCATTATATCTTCCCTATCAGAAAGAAGCTTAACATTCACCAAAACCTATGGAATAAGTGTGCTATTGTGAATGATGGCCGTTTGCCTGGGCTTTACATCACATTGCTTGATCTGGCCTACAGCCTAGGTAAAGACGCATGGATTATAAGGAAAACACTTCTCTCAGAATGCAGTGTGAAAAGTTGTAAAACATAATCTTTGTCCACAGATCATGCATTTGTTAAGGAATGTTAAACAAGGGTGGTAACATTTTAATTGCTTTTCTGCCCTGTCTTACTTTCTCTTTCTTTATGCAAACTGGGATCCATGTACAAAAAATATATTTTCCTGAGTACTGTAATAGAAAGAGAATAAAGGCTACAAAGAAGCCTCAATGATGCTTGGGAATGCTAGTAATGGTTAAGGCACCAGGCTACAAACTGGGAGGCTGGGAGTTGTAGTCCCGCCTTATGCATGAAAGCCGAATGACTTTGGGCCAGTCTTTTTTTTTTTTTCTCTCAGCCTAGCTCACTTCACAAGGTTGTCGTTGTTGTTGTTGGGAAAATAGGAGAAGAAGGACTAGGTATATTTGCTGCCTTGAGTTGCTTATAAAATAATAAAGGTGGGATTGACTCAGACTTCTGTCCTTCCAAGGTGGGTAAAAGGAGGAGCCAGATTGTTGGGGGAAATATGCTGACTCTGTAAACTGCTTAGAAAGGGCTCTAAAGCACTGTGGAGCAGTATATAAGTGCAAGTGCTATTGCTATTTTATAAAAACCTTAAGCAAAAGGTACTTAAGTCAACAACTTTGCTCAGGTGAACGCAATCAAAAATCCAGAACTAGGAACTGATCAACTATTAGGATTTAATTTTGTCCATCCACTCCTACTGATGACATCATCCAGCTAGACTCCTGGGCGTAAAGTTTGCTATTTGGCTTCCATTTCTACTTCTGGAATGTAACCCAAACAATTTTTCTCTGTCATTTGGAGGGAACAAATCCTGAAGGTCTGCTGAAACAATCAAGTCTTAACTGCTTTCCATAGGGCTAATAAAGCTGGGGTCCACCTGATGTTTGGGGAATGCTGTTCATTTCAGAGTAATGAGAACAGAACATGTGTGTGTGACCTGTAAGAATAGATTACATTAAAAATTGTTGTGGTGAAGCATCTAGATAGCCTGTTCTTTAACTTGTACTTTTTTAGTTCAGGCAATCATTCCCTTGCCGTTTCTACAAAGGTGCTGACCTCTGGGTTGATTCCAAATGCTAAAACCCATGCTGGAAATCTAAGTGGTTTGCTTTTCTTTATCTTCTCATTCTGATTCATTTCATAGGTCTAGGTAAATAGTAGAGACTAACCTTCAGAGAGATTCTTACTTTTGCATTCTTCTATGGTTTAGGTGGCACTCATCCATGCTCAGGGAGGTTAAAACTGGTCTTGCAGTTATTTCTAGAACCATTTCAAGAGCGCAAGGCTGTGCAGCCTGTGTTTTCCTGGTATACGGTTTGTTTCCTTTACCCCTGGCTTTTCAAAGGGAAAAACTGAGATTCTCTTTCTTCTGACTCCTGTTACTTTTTAAAGAGGCTGTAATCTCCTTTTATAATTTCCCCCTAGTCTCCCCTTACCACAAAATTTGACAAAAGCATCTTTTACTCCCCTCCTCTCGTAGTGCATACTATGACCTCAGTTCCTTCTTCTTATTTTCCCACCTGACTTGGCACCTGTTTCTGATTCATAAATAAGCAACATTATTTTTGGATAGAATTGGTCCTTGGTTGGCACAGGTTGGAAAACACTTCGTTCTTTTGCGAATAACCTATCAGCGTTTTTGATTTTTTTTTTTCCCAAAATGGACCCGCAAGCAAAAATGCATATCCTTCAATATTTATTATTGGGGCTTGGGTGCTGCTCTAATCCAGAATGGTTTCCATTGTTGCTTCCCTAATGGAAATGCCAGCAGCAGTCAAGCAACCATGTAGTGAGGAAAGGACAGAATGGAAAGTCAGAGAGACTTAAGAAAAATTGTGTGTGTGAGAAAGAGAAGGCTGGGATGGGGGGGGGGGCGGGCAGGTTGGTATGACAGAGTGCATGAGCCTGAAGTGGTGTATGTACAGGTGAGCAGATGTATGTGCATAATTGCCTGTGACCAGACAATCTGCATGGCTTCTAGGTCTGTAAATTAAAATGTACCTTATAGATCTACACATAAATCAAGAACGCTGCTGGTCTTCTGACCAGTTACTGGATGGGAGCCAGTGCTAGAAGCAATCCTTGTGAGATGGAGCTTTTTGATTGACATCCAAGGTTACTGGATTGGGCTCATAAAAGCTTAACGGCCCATAACACTCTGCAGCAGTGATTGCTGGAGAAGATGTTCTTTTTTAAATTCCCAAACCTTCTCCCAAGGAAGCTTCTGTTTAAACATGGAGAATCTACTACATAATCCTCTTCCCAGCAGATGCAATGATGTGTGGGAAAGAACCTACAGCCTGCCTTCCCCCATGCCACCCCTCCTCAGTGGCTGATTGATGACGGCCTTTTGGGGTGAACCAGACAAGAATCACAACCAGATGAGCTAATTCCACTATATTGTAAAGCTACATCCTTCTCCCCCCCTCCCCCCCACCATCTCCTTTGCAATCTTGAAAATCTAGGGTCTCTTCTGAATGTCTTGCCCCTTCCACTCTCCAGCTGCAGGCCATGCTGACCCTTATTTGATGCTTGGCTTGGCTTGGCACTGTCTCTTTGCCCAGTCTCCCAAGGTCTTTCCCCCATATCATTACACCAGAGGCCCTTTGCCATTGCCAACATATGGCACACAGGCCTGTGTGAGGTTTTTCCTCTGGGTTTCCTCCCACTGCAGAATCCTTTGAAGGCCTCTATTGGCAAAACAGATTCATCACCTGGCACAACAAAAAATGGAAACTTGAAGTCAGGATTCCTACCACTGGCCAAGCATCAGACCACAGAGTTTTGGCAGAGGTGGACCAAGTGGGTGAAGAAAATTTGCTGCCTTTGTTGCACCAGTGCAAAGCGTCATATTTATGGATGGAAACTTTGCTTGTTATGTTGATACATTTGCTAGTGATGTAAGTTTTGAATGAATCGCTAGCTATTTCAAATCACAGGATTACAATATTTTTAATGCTTTAATACATAGGGCTGCATCTTGCACATTTATTGAGTAGTGAATTTAATTGTTATATAGGTATGTTATCCACTTCCAACTGAAGTCAGGTGGGGAAAAAATCAGATTTGAACAATCCAGGAGATATGTAATAAATAAAAACACATTTTCCCAGGGATGGTTGCTCACTTCATGTGTAGCTTGAGGGGGAAAACGTGTGGAGCAGTGGGAAGAAAGGAGACTATCAATCTAACCTAGCCAGCCAGATTGATTAAATCAATCTAGCAATTACTTGGCTGGCAGATATGACAGCTAGACACCCAATCCAGTAGGGTGGAGCAAGGAAAGGGTAGAAAGCAAAACGCACCATTGTGGCATTATGATACAAGCTCTTTTCTTTTGTACAAAAATTGTGATGTTACACCATTGAAAGCTGCAGTATCTGTCCCATGATGCCACTTTTGGCCTTCTGATGAAAACACAATTATCTTGAGAACTCTTGCAACCAGATTACTCTATATCCAGAAGATAAATACTCTCATATGTATTCTGGTCCCGCTCGATTGTCCATGCCTTGCTCCATCAGAAGATGCTCTGATGGGTGGAAGAGCACAACAGTTTAACTGTATGCCCACGGATGAAGTTGATGGCATCTTGGACCGCAAGAAAAAAAATAAGTTTATAGAGTTCAGCAAAATTCTATACATGTCCACCAAAAACACCTGTTGGAGACTGATTATCCATTGTTATGTGGCAAGTTTCAGGTTAGTTTATTTCTTCCATCTGTTTCATTCAACTTTTTGAAGCCTAATTGTAATCTTGGCATATAATAAAAGAGCATGCTATTAATTAATAAATAAAGGGCATATTACTGATGCCTTCCCTTCCCTCCCAAAACTCCCCCCCCATCCCAAACAAAAGGCCATGTTACTTACACATCTTGATTCTCTGTCATCACATCATCCACCCTTCCAAATATCAGGACTCAGATCGTGGAAAATAAATGATCTTCTTCACAAACTGAAATGAATGTCCTATACATCAGAATTTCAGAACATTGTTCTATCACATGTTGTAATGCTTTTGTGAGCCATGGTTCTGATTACCTTTTGTAGATGGGTTACAATAAATGTGTTGTTGTAAAGTGATTTGTGCTTTCATAGATGGCTTGAGATTTCATCCTTTTGAACATTTCTGTTAGCATTTCGTTTGACTTTTCCATTGGTCTTACTTCAATTTCTGATGATTTCATGATTGTTGATGTTCATTTCAAGATTATTTGGGCATATATCAGAACTGACCATAAGAGCAATGTGGTTTTCTCTCTGAGCACTGACTTGCCAGTTTTCATGTTTTCATGTGAATGTGGTGCCAACTTTTTAGAAGTATCTACAAAAATTAGAAAGGTGTCATTCATCAAAATGTCTGCAATTGTAGTGCTCGCTTCCATGGCAATCTGACATACAAATTTTAAAATCAGGCACTACAATCTTCTCTTAAACTAATGTTCTCAAGATGGTGAGACAGAGTTATGCATTTCAACAAATCCTGGAAGGAGCCAAGTTGGAGAAGTTTGGTTCTACTGAATGCCTGCTATCTTACATAACTCCTTCTAAAATTTGTTTAAGGGTTAACTGAGCTCTTTTTCTAAACTCGTAAAGCTGACTTTAAGCAAAAAAATATATAATTTCAATCCCCTTTTCAACTGGAAAGAGTGATCAATAGGAAAATTGCCCATGTGTTGAACCACATTACCATTGCATAAGCAATCATGGGATTTCCTAAATTGAGACATGAACATGCATTTCCCAAAGTTTCCATTGGCACTGAAGTCATCAACCAGTTACAGTTTTTCAAAGCAAAAATGACTTCCTGCCCACACAAGATGGTTGTCTTCCAGACTATGTAGGTGATGAGCAAGTCTACTTCCTAGACACCGCAGGTGGTTTTAGGTCAGTTCCTGTCTACCCACTTATACTGCTTAGTCAGTGATGTTCACTGCACTATTCAGAAGAATTCAGACTTCCCTCTGGCATTACCGTAGCATGACAACCTTTAACCAAAGGAAAAATTTACACAATTGTTGCTAATAGAAGAAAATATCTGTAGCTCGGGTTGAAGCGTAGAGTGCAGGTGCTCTCTGAGCTTAGTTTTTTGCTCCTAGACATTTCATTACATCATCAGTGCATCAAGTCAGAGGGTGATAAGGATTCTAAGAACAGAAGAGCTGTTACAAACAGAGTAGCAGTGATCACAGGAGGGGATCCCCTTTTGAAGGAATTCAGATGGCAGTATGTCCGCTGGTAGTCAGCAGCATAATCATCTTCTCATCCAGTGAAAAATATGAGCCAGATCTTTTAAAATAACATGTCTTTTTAAGAATATACGCTGTTATCCCAAAGGTCTAAAGTTGTTTCCTGTCTCCTAATCCCTCCAGAAAAAAAAAGGTTTGATATATGATTGCCAATTGTAGATAATATCTTATTTGTTTAAAACACTTCATCCTCATTTTAGCCAAACTGGTTCCTTGAATGCCTCGTTCATTGCTAAAATTTCCTGTTGGCAAGATTAATTATAAAAGTCATGGCATAGGGGAGCAGGGAATTCAGGTTATAAAAGAGAATAAAATTGTAATATGGCTGTGCATTTTATTTTGTAAGGGTATTCTTGTTCATATTTTGGTGTTAAGGAGGAGGGTGTTAAATATACCTATTGTTTTGTAAAAAAAATTAAAAAGTGGGATAAACATTCTGCAGGTTCAGGCATCATTCTTTACCATTTCTGATCACAAAATGGCAGTATAGCATAATGGAAAGTTTGCTAGCTAAGTGTTTTGGGGAAGAGTCCCAAAATAGCTTGCTTCTCTTCTCTCTCTCTGTCTCTCTCTCTGTTGATCATTTCTCTTCTCCTCCTGCACTTTGCAACCTATTTCCTACAATATTGGCATTGGAGATTAAATGTCAGCATTTTGAGCCAATTCAGAACTTCATATCCTGGGAAGGCAGACAGCAGTGGACATTCTGGTTCTGACATTCAAGGCTTCTGCATAAAACACGGTAATCAAGTTCATGACTATGATTAGAGCAAAGGAAAGCAGAAGGTTGTTTGGGACTTCCTCATAAAGCTGTAATTAATAGCAATAGCAGTAGCACTTAAACTTATATACCGCTTTATAGTGCTTTCCAGCCCTCTCTAAGTGGTTAACAGAGTCAACCTATTATCCCCAACAGTTAGGGTCCTCATTTTACCCACCTCAGAAGGATGGAAGGTTGAGTCAACCTTGAGCCTGGTGGAATTTGAACTGCCAAACTGCAGTCAGCTGACGTAGCCTGCAGTACTGCATTCTAACCACTGCGCCACCGAGGTTCTTAATGGAACAAATCGGATTAAAACAAGAACACCAACAGCAATGACTTCTTAAGAAAAAAAAATCTTATTTTTGAAATAGCCAGAACTGAAGATTAGTATAAATGCCTGTTGAGTTCAGTTAACTGCTTGTTCAAAAAATTGATATCAGAAGTTTTAGCTGCTGGTTTCTAAGTTTCTATTAAAAAGAAAAAACAAAACAAAACAGCAGATCCAACAAATATAAAATTTGTTTTTTGCATATAATTACAATAGAATGCCTTATTTCTTAATCCAAAATACAGCATTTGTAACCTCCATTAAAAAAAAACCTGCAGATTTTATACTGGAGATCATTAGAGAAAGAACTAAAAATATAACTATTGCTGTTATTAAGCAGGTATAGAAATCTGTGATATGTCCACTTTGAGATTACTGCATATTAGGGAGAAATGTTGAGATTATGTTGTGCCTATTCTCATAAATGAAATTCAGAATCTCTAGATTGTAGTGGGTAAAATATTTATTAATAAACAAGTAAGACCTACCCAAACTGACTCACTGAAAATGTTCATCTTTAATACACAAACATCTTATTAATTGTAGATACTTATGCCTTACACCTTACACCTGCAACTCTTCTCTTTCTCCTCCTACTCCTTCTCCCCCCACACAGGAAAAAAGCCATGGGGGTTTCACACTTTTGTAATGTATTTTCTAAGATTGTCTAAGATACGGATTTTCTAACCAATAGTGGAACGTGTTAATTAAAAAAAAAACCAGAACTCCTACAGAAAACTGGCTACCTTTCAGTTTTTTGTTTGCTTTGTTTTGCTCTTAGTCTCTTATAGAACTTCTTCAAGCCCAGGATGCCATTGTTGCTTTGTTTACAGCATGCCAAATGCTCATTTACTAAGTTTTAAAATAGAGGGGAACAAAGTGAATAATTGGCTAAATTAGATCCAATGCTCCATCAATTTGCCATTGTTTGATTAACTGATTGATTGTGTGTCATCAAGTCAGTGTTGACTCTTAACCACAGGCCCCCATTTTTCCCCTTCCAGCAAAAGAGCTGCATTCACAGAGGAAGAAACTGCAGAAATATTTTCAGAGGCAAGAAGTAGAAAACAATTCCAGATTTTGCCTTTAGGTTAGAGCTCTTTCTCAGAAAGACATTTCAGTGCATATAGTGGTCCCTGGAACTGGTATGGAATTGTATTATAAAAATATAAAATATTATGTTGTATTATAAAAATAACAATGATTCGTGTATAGCCACATATCTCAATCATTTAATATTCTTACAATGAACATTTATTAAGCTACAACTAATGCATGCTTAAGATTCCTAACTCGAGTTTTCTTCTGCTGGGAATAAACAGCATTATAAGATTTAGAGGGTGTGTTTAAAATTATATTGTGCATTAAAAAAGTCCTTTGATTAGTCATATTTTACTTGATCTCACCAAGTTTATCTTTGACTTTGTTACACAGCATTACAAACAGAGGAGTGAACAAATGTCTGCCATCTGCTCCATGTTACTTAAGGATGATTTCTCTAATTAGGTCAAATTGACTTGCTGTCAATGATTAAATGTAATAGATAATAATAACATGGCTTAATCATTGGCCACCATTATTGTTAGTTCATTGATTGCAATAATTTCAAAAATTACCCAGCAGAATAAAATATGTTTAGCACCTGGTTTGTCCTTTTTGGGAGAACATCTGTGGTAAATATGTAATAGATGTGGAATTTTATGTCTCTTGATCTGGAAGGAAGTAAATAATCTTCAGTTTTAAGTGTGTGAATGGGCATGGATTTATTATTGGACAAGGAAGAGGATCAAATAAAAATCAGTGTAAAATTTATGGTTGGGACTTATAGAACTGTCAAACAGAATGAATCATGTTTACCATATTGAGGAGTTTTGACAGTGTCTCCGAGTTTCAGTTTTGTACAAATTTATGGCTCTTTTGGTGATAAGAGCTGTTGCACGTGGACAGATTAATAGTAGCCTCTCAGATGCTGGGGATGTGGGTTCAGCCTTGGGAAGGTAACCCATCACTAGCCAAAGAAGTTTATTGCTCTTGTGGCTTTCCTTAATGGGTCCACATAAAGAGTTCTGTGCAAATCCAAGCTTCAATGTGGAGGTTTACATAAAAATGGGATAGACAGCCACTTCATTATTTAACCAAAGCAAGTTTTATCTGGATTTAATTGAACAAACTCTTTCCATTGCATTTGGGCGACCAAGTCAGAGGCATCCAGTTCAATTCATTTACGGCATATCCGCACTTCCATTTATTTTAGTCTTTCTTAAGCAATTTTGTGTTGACATACTTTATGTCTTAAATAACTTTAAAGGTTATGAAATAATCATAATAAAACAGACAAAAATAAGTTTGTATAAGTATAAGTTAGGGGTTGACCATTTTCACACTGGAAAATTTATAGCAGCCATCCCTGAGGCAGAATATCAATAATCAAGATGGGCTTTATATTGCCACAGAGATGCCCAGGTGACAATAAAACGCAGAATACAGAATAATAGGGTTGGAAGGGACCTTGGAGGTCTTGTAGTCCAACACCCTATTCAAGCAGGAGACTTTATACCATTCCGGACAAATGGCTGTCCAGTCTCTTCTTGAAAACGTCCCGTGTTGGAGCACCCACAATTTCCAGAGGTAAGATGTTTCACTGATTAAATGTTCTGACTCTAAGGAAATTTCTCCTAGTTTCCATAAATTACAAGCATGGAAATAGCAAGTAATAGCATTTGTGCAGTTATGTTTGTATAACAAGAAATGATGGATCAGATGCCAACGGATGAATCAGATGGTATACTGATTTTATACTATTGATAGAGGAGAATATTTGTAGCTCAGGCTTGAAATGAGGGTTTCTTGGTGCAGTGGTGAAATTCAGCTGGATTGCACACATCACCTGAACCGGTAGTAGAGATTTGAAATTGGCCCCGCCCACTCACCCCTGCCCTTATCCTTCCTTATACGAGCTTCGGGTTTTTTTCTTACTTACCTGAACCAGCTGTTTGGAGTGTCTACGGAGCCTTCCTGATGATCCCCACTGCCTCTGATGCATCTAAAAGCACTTTAAAGAGCTGCGCTGCAGTGCATTTGGCGCACATGCGTGTGCACCGAACCGGTAGTAAAACCGGTCAGATTCCATCCCTGCCTTGGTGCTCTCTGAGCTTGGTGGTTTTCTTGCAGACATTTCATTGCCCACATTAGGTGTCATCATCAATGCTAATGAAATGTCTGTAAGAAAGCAACCAAGTTCAGAGAGCACCAAGGACTTCCCTCTGATTTTATACTTCTTATTCTGAGCTCAGTGACAACAAAAAGGCTCATTACTATTTCAAATCGTGTTTGGAAACAATCGAGCTGAGGTTGTATTTACCAACTTCTTCTTCTTTTTTTAATTTAACCAAGAGTGGCTTCATCTTGACCTGCTCAAGATTGACTCAGGTCAAATGAGGCC
The DNA here is from genome assembly GCA_017656035.1 of Myanophis thanlyinensis. Classification (NCBI taxonomy): domain Eukaryota; kingdom Metazoa; phylum Chordata; class Lepidosauria; order Squamata; family Homalopsidae; genus Myanophis; species Myanophis thanlyinensis. The sequence goes on from JAEANM010002161.1 coordinate 14,004, forward strand.
CCAGACTGTTGTGGGGAGGGCAATAGGCTGACCCTGTAAACAGCTCAGAGAGAGCTGTACAACACTGTGAAGTGGTATATAAGTCTAAGTGCTATTGTTATTTATCTTTTTGCATATTACGTACATTGCTTCACTGATGTAGCTGCATCACTTTGTAGTAACTGACCTGCCTTTTCTGAGTGTTCCTGATCTGTCAACTGACCAGACTTATCTATCTAGTTCCATGTGCATTGTTAAAGCAATCATTTTCCTGGTTGATTTTGGCTGCTGCAATTAATTTAATTTGCCTCCTTTTGATATTTTGAAGTGTCTGTCAAAAGTGAGATTACTTGTAATAAATGCTCAAGTCAAAGGTTTTTATAAGCATATGGAAATACCAGGGAAAATATACAGTCAGGGTTTGTTTCTTTCTTTCTTCCTTCCTTTCTTTCTTTTTTCTTTTTGAAAAGAGACAGTTCAGACATCTAATGATTTCCAGCTTCCAGCTAGCCTCCTGAATCCCAGTCAAGCAGTCTTGAGCAATGTTAAAACACCAATAAACTTGAGTATAATTTGCCCCTATCCCACAGAAGGGATGTCTAAGTTAAGGGTAGATAATAGTTCAATGTTTTGCCCTTTTAAATTTCCTCTTAAGCACATTTGTGTTGAAGTTGAATTTTATTTTCAACTCAGTCATTTTGAAAAGATTGTGGTTCTTACAAATTCTGAGACAACTGGTTAAGCATCTGCATGCTATTTATTCATATAAGTTCTCTTTTGACTTGCCTGATTTAGCAAACATTCGTTTTAGTTGTGTATTTCTGTGGCTACAAGAGCCCAAAGTCCATTTCTTAAAAAAAAAAAAAAAAAAAAAAAACCACAGCCTTGGAAAAATGAGTAAATTTTTGGTTGGGCTCAACCTTTGTTGATCACTTTGCTGCCCATTTTTGGCAGATTTCTGACATCTGGAATGTCATTGTATTATAATAATACTCCCATGTTATCAAATGTCCATTATTTAACTCTTGGACATACACCCCAGTAAAGCTATGCTTATTCTATTATTTACTTGGAACATTGTATAAATTTTTTAGGAAACATAATAATCTAATTTCAAACTTCTGGTTGTTCATTCTTCTAAAGTGTTGAAACTTTTAGTTGTTTGCTGCCTGCTGGCTATTTTACAAGGATATTCTTTTAAAGTATGAAATATATGTGTCTGATTTTTGTAGGGCCATGATAGGGTCATGAAAAATTGTCACCTTTCTCTACCAAAAGGAAAGGCTTGGCAATAAAATTAGAGGACTTACCCAATGAGTTAGTATTAGCTCACCCACCATGATCTCAAAATATAGGGGATGCATAACACTAGGGCAGCTTTACAGACCATCACTAAGTAGATTAATGAACCCCTTAGTAAAGTATCTAATGCTATAGCTCAGAGCCCAGCAATCTAGTCCATTCCATATGTTTTTGATCACAGCTCCCATACATTCCATCCGTAATGAATATTAGTGTATTATGTTGAAAACTATAATCCAAACCATGTAGAGCAGACTTGTCAAATTCAATTCCATTGAGGGCCACATCATGGTTGTGTTTGACCTTGGGGGGCAGGGTGAGTGTGGCCAGGGTGGGCATAGCCAGCTTGATGTCACTCGTATCAGGGACTACTCTGATGACCCAAGTGCTCTGCCAGTGAAAAGGGGTTCCCAAGCTCAGTTTTTGGCTGCCCCAGCCTCCTGCAACCCTCTGCCAACAAAAACAGAGCTCGCAGAAGCCCCGCGGGCTGGTCCTTCACTATTTCCAGGGTGGCCCCTCGGGCCAGATCTAAGTACCCCACAGGCTGGATCCAGCTCTGGGCCCCTGAGTTTGACACCCCTGATGTAGAGGAACCTTGAGTAGTGAGACAGATGGAGGGGGACTATTTTTGTATCAGACAGAAAGACAGAGGGAAAGAGAAAGCAAAGAATACACATTTAGTATGGGACTTATGTAGTATTTCTATCATTACATCCCCCCCTTAAAGCATCCACATACTGTATATATCCACATATATATCCAAGTATAAATGAACAGAAGCTCCCACATGAGATGAAACATGAAACCTCAAGAGTTCAGAGTTCCTGTTCGCTTCATAGCTTCCACATGTTCATACAAAGCTCCCTCCCACCGAAATCTGCACCATACAGATGGACAACTGGAGGAGGAACTTCTCTGTATGCACAGTGTTGGTGTTGGATTGCCTTCAGGTAATGAAGCCTGAAGAGGCCTGTAGATGGAGAAAGATAATATCAGAGCTCTCTTTCAGATGGGAGAAGCTATAAAAAATCTCTGCTCTAATTTATGGAGGATTTTTCCTGAGGGATCATCAGAGGAGATTTTCTGTTGGAAAATTACCCTGAGTAAATTTCTGTTAAGTTTGCACCTAGCACACTCCTACAAAAGCTCTCTATCCAGATAGCAGCAAGCACAAACACAACCATTCAGCTCAGTTAACAAAAATTCATCATTGATTTAGATACCAGCAAACACTAAAACAATTCACTGGCAAAAAAAAAAAAAAATAGAATAAAAGACAGAGAAAAAACGGGGGGGGGGGGAGGAGGGACAGAGAGATCAACATTAATAACAGACCAGAATATACATTATCAATACATTTATCTGCCTCTATGAAAAGAACAGAACTTTTCAGAGACTCTGGAAACAAAACTGTGCATGACTAGCATGGACAGTCCCAAAGAGAGAGGGGCCTTTGGTTATTCCAGCTTTAATCCTTTTGTGTACATACAGCAGCAGAATGGTGATGAAAAGTGATCTCTCCTTTATTCTGCACCAGTGGTGGGATTCAAATAATTCAACAACCGGTTCTCTGCCCTAATGGCCAGCTGAACCAGCAGTTCTCCAAACTGCTTAGAAAGTTAACAACCGGTTCTAGTGAATAGGTGCGAACTGGTTGAATCCTACCACTGTCATGCACCATTAAAGAAACAATGTGGTGGATGGGATTGATTAATCCAACATTTTCAGTACAATATTTGCAACACAGGGACACACTCTGAAAAACAGGATTATAACCAGAGAAGAGGACTCACTGATGACCATGAAATAATTTGAATATATATGCTATAGAAATTTATGATCATTACTATCTTCCATCCAAGAAGCACAGAAAAGGGGGGGAGGGTGGTTAACCTATTCTCCAAAGCACCAGAAGGTGGAAACAAAACAAGAAGAGAGACAACCTAGAACTAAGGAGAAAGTTAGAACAATTAATCAGTGGAACGACTTGCCTCCAGAAGTTGTGGATGCTCCAACACTGGAAATGTTTAAGAAGAGATTGGACAACCATTTGTCTGAAATGATATAGATTTTCCTGCCAGGGGTTGGACTAGAGGACTAGAGGAGAGGGTTGGACTAGAAGACCTCCAAGGTACCTTCGAACTCTGTTATTTAGTTAGTATGTTGCTTATGTAAAATAATGATTTGTAAATAAGGTTAACACAAATGTATTAATTATTAGTCATGCTTATTTGGTAGCATTAAAACATGTTCTCGTTTTGGGAAAACGGCACAAATTATATGCTATAACTATTTTGAAATTGTTCTTTTTTCATCTGAAAAATGTACTGCAATAAGCAGTTTGCAAACAAGTTCTCTTCATGCCATGCCATGCCATGCCATGCCATGCCATGCCATGCCATGCCATGCCATGCCATGCCATGCCATGCCATTCCTAAGGTTTCCTGCTCACCCAATGACTCCAGTTAGCTTACAGAAGATTGAAAACAACACATACGATAATAAATATAAATGTCATAACAGTACCAGGACAAAAGACAGAGTTAAAATGTATTTTTAAGTAGGTTTGCACATAATGGGAAGAGTCAGGATTTTAAGGCCCTTCTGAATGACAGCTGGATTGCAGCATATGAATCTCATACTAGAGCTGCAGCCATGTGTTTTCTGGACACTATATGGTTTCAGGTTTACCCTCTTTAATTTAATATGTTTGCAATGCTAATTAGAACTTTTGTTCGCTTTCCAGTCATGCCTACCCCAAAGTTGTTTTCAAATTTGTCCTTTAAACATAAGCAAGGCCAGTTAGAAGTTTTTAAAGCTGAAATGTGTTTTTCTTTTTCCAAATGTTTGTATAATTTCCAAAGCCACAAGTGTATAAATTTTAATAAATTATTGCTGCTGCTGAAAGAAGATTAAAGCAGAAATTAAGATAATTTAATTTGTGGAAAAATAATAAATATCTGAAGAACGGGCGTTTGCTCCAGAGATCATTTCAGCAACATTAGACTGAGCAAAAAAGTGCTAGGAGGTTCTCTATGAAACAAGCAGTTGGTGCTTTTGAAGTAAATAAAAATGAGCAAACAAGAATACCATGCCAGAAATAGTTTTCAGCAATGCTTAGGTAATTTTATCTTGGAATTCATTGCTTCTGTATCTCCTACCTAACCTAATCAGATTTTGCACAGTTCAAAGAAATTCTGCAGCTAATTTGGTTATTTGTTGTGCGATTTTGCAGGAATGCAGATTCAATATTTTAAAACTTTTGAGCTCAGATTTAAATTAATTCAGTCTTCCTGTCCCTGACTTAAAGGACACATAACAATATGGACAATACTTAATAATATTTCAGAATAATTTAATAATATTTCAGAACTCTTTTTTTCCATTAGTCCCAAAATAATTAACTGAATAATGTTTACGTAGTCAAGAATTTATTAACAGAGCTGATATTTTGGATGTGTAACTCCTGCCAAGTCATTCAGGACTTGATTTTGTACCATCAAGTCAGTGACCATTCTTAGGGACCAAATTCTCCAAGATGATCTGTCTCCAGTCTAGTCTTTCAGGCATCCCAATACGATACCCTTCAACTCTGTAATTGTATGTAGCCACATTGGTGCCGGTTGTCTTTTTTTTTTCCTTTCCACCATTCCCAGTTTTATAGACTTGTCCAGAAAGAAAGGGGTTTGACTCGTCCATAGTATTAATCAGAGTCTTGTCATTTATGCCTTGAATGAGAAGTCTGAGTTAACTTTTTTTTAATGATCCATTTATTTGTTTTTCTTGGCTTTCCATAATATCTTCAGGACTCTTTGCCAACATTTAAGTTCAAAAGCATCCATCTTCTTTCTATCCAGCTTCTTCAAAATCCAGCTTTTCCTTCAAGAGAAAGAAACATTATCTGCATGATTCTAATATTTGTAGGTTACATCATGCCTTTGAATATACTTTTCCAAAGGCCTCGTTGGCTGCACTGCAGGGTATATCTTAACTGCTAGCTTCTTTTATATCCCTAATCAATCTTAAAAGGCAGAAACTCAATGCCACTGCAATATCTTCATTATCTAACACTGATTGCTGTACCTGTTGTCGTTAGGTTTTTTTCTTCTTCTTCTTCTTTAGACTTCAGTTTCAGTTGTTCATTGTTTTGCTTGTCCCAAGGATACTTTTTGAGGAAAGCAACTGAAGTGTTGAGCTAAAATAATGAAAGAAAAGGATGAGGGGGAAAATTAACTCCTGTTTTGCCAAAATAATGCATTCAATATAACTGTCTATGGAGATTCTCAACCATCCAGGTCAAGGTTGTCCCAAAGGTGTTTTTTCAAGAGGCAACTGGACTTTCTGGTTTTTCTTTGAAGACATTTCTCTTCTCATCCAAGAAGCTTCTTCAGCTCTGACAGGATGGTGGGGAATAGAAGGATTTATACTCCTTGCAGACAGCTGGACATTGAAGAATACAGGAGACTTACAGGAACCTTGCAGATTGCAGGAACCAGGAGCATCACTCAGGTGATCCTGAGGACATAGATAAACCTCCAAGTGCTTCGACGACCTTCCAAAACAGGGGTCTCCAACCTTAGCAACTTTAAGATTTGTGGACTTCAATTCCCAGAATTCCTCAGCCAGCTTTGCTACTTGGATGAGAAGTGAAACATCTTCAAAGAAAAAACAAGAATGTCCAGTTGTCTGCTCAAAAAGCACCTTTGGGACAGATACAGGTGCCTGCTTTGTTAAGGCATTCAGGATAGGCGGTGTTATAATTTTAATTAAATGTAACTTTCTCTTTCCTGTACTGAAAATTCAGCTGCAAAAGGCCCCAATTTAAATAGTCTTCAGCCTTTAAAGACAGTGTTTCAAATCAAATTACTGCCATACCATTTTAATGATCCAAATTGCTCCTCCAGCAGTAGGTTATCCAGTCATACTCTGGTTACAAAAGACACAAACTTTAAATTAAGAAGTGTGCAGCTGCTCTTGTGATTTTTATTTATACTAAAGCTAGGCTCGTCTTCTTCTTTTGACCAGGAAGAACATTTTTCTTTTTCATTCTTATTTCTTAGTAGCTGACTCAACGACATGCTTCGAAGAGGTACAGATGGAATTTTTGGACCTTTTTTTTCTTGGTAAAAAAGCAGAATTTTCTGTATGTAGATACATTAAGGCTGTTGGAGGACAAAACAATATATTCTTCGTAATGTTCTTCTGAAAACAGGTGGGAAACTGTCTCACCAAGATTTAAAATCATGCTTTAGTTTTTTTATCTATAGATTCAACAGGTGTCTCCAGAGAGGCATAGAAAGACCCAAGAAGCTATATGCAGGATATGGGGTGCCTACCTCTACTGGTAAAATGCAAAGGAAAGCCACCATACCCAGAAGAAAGTTTAGAAATCAAGTGGTCTGGGGGAGGAAGAGTTGTATTTCTCTTTTCTCTATTAATAGTGATTGTACATTTAAAAATACAAGGACAGCTGATGTGTATTTAATATATATGTAGTTAAGGAAAGTTCAAGGGTGTATAGTAACTGCTTATAAAGAGAACTTGCACAGTATGTTCTATAGATGGCATTTTGCACCATTGAGATTGGCAAAGATGTTTAAGGATAAATCGGCTAATTATTGGAAATGTCATCAGACACCTGGGTCATATTATCATACGTGATGGACGTGCCCAAAAGCAAAAACATATTGGACAAAGATACCTACATGGCTGAAAAAAATAATAAAACAACATATCGATCTTAAACCAGAAATATTTTTGTTGGGCATTCTACCAGAAAAATACAACAAGGAGAATGTATATTTGATTTTACATATATTAACTGCAGCCAGAATTGTATTTGCACAATATTGGAAAAGCAAAGAGATTCCCACAAAGGAGAAAGTGATTTAAAAAATATTAGAATGTGTGGAAATGAACAGATTGATGTTGGAAATTAAGGAAAAAGAACAAACCAAATATTATATGATATGGGATGGCTTGATAATAGAAATAGGAATTAGAAATATGGAATTTAATGAAGATTCTAATAAAGGAGAGTTAATAAAGGAGAAATGAAAAATTATTATCATGGTAAGCTTTATGGAATTAATATTAATCCAATGAATATTATATTGTAAATGATAATTATTACTAAGCAAATAGTTTGTACCCAGATGACACACTGTTTAATGGATGATGGAATTTTGAAATTAAATTTTTTTAAAAAATAATTTAAAAAAAGTAGCAGATCCTTTTTCACTAATTAGCCACTGGGATCCATATTTCCTTTTGAATATAAGACTATAAGATATAAGTTAGGTCTTTGACAGAGGAATGTCTCTTCTTCTTCATGCAGTTCTGAGTATATGCCTCTTAGTTTCTGCCTCAGCCCAGTTCCTTCAAGGTTGTCCCTCCAACTTCACTACCTTGGCAGTGTCAATATTTCTTTTGAGTTACATTACAATGGAACGTTGCTGGGACTCCTTGGCATCTCTATTTCTCTAAAGGGCTTCTAATGGAGAAGAAAGCCATAAGAGGGTGGGCAAGAACTTTTCCTGAAAAGAGAGTTGGTATGAAGTAGTAGTTAAGTTGGAGTAGGATCTAGGAGACCTGTGTTCAATCCTACCTTCAGCCACAGGATAGTCTTGGACCAAGAGGTCTTGGAGCAAGAGGTCTTTCTCACCTTATACTAACTTGTGATGAAAATTAAAGTAGATACCTAGAACATACCATGCCTTGGCAGAATAATTCACCCCAATCAAAGTTGGCAGTTTCTGAGTATGGGTCTGTTCCAGTTTAGTAATGATCAACAGTGGCTAGGTAGCTCGCCGTGAAGCAGTGTTGTAAACACAATTAGACAGGAATAATTTATCCTTTATCTGTCACAGGTTCTTTGGTACTATTGTGCCTATAGACATCTGCTACTAACTGCAATGATGTCAACAACAATACATACAGCAATTTGTGATATCACAATGCAAACTCAATGTCAGATGCAAGTAAATACAGGTATCCTTTGACGGATGATCACAGCTGAGGCCAGAATTTCCATTGCTATGCAAGATGGTTGTTTCAGTGAGTTGCATCCACTTTATGACCTTCCTGCTATGGTTGTTAAGTAAATCACTGCAGTTGATAAGTGAATCAGTTGGTAAACAAAACTTCCCCCATTGATTTAGCTTGTTGGAAGTTGGCTGTGTAGGTCACAAATGGTGATCATATGACCCTAGATGCTGCAACTTTCATAAATTCATGCTGGTTGCCAAGTGCCCAGGTTTTGATTATGAGGATGTTGCAACAGTTGTAAGTACAACTGTTTCAGTGCCATTGTAACTTCAAACAATTGTTAAATTAATGGTGGTTACATTGAGGACTACCTGTACATAAGTTATAGGATTTGTTCTTCAAGATTACAAGACATACTTTATACTTTGTCCTTTGTACTCCCTTCCCCCTTGTGTCTATATGTTTATGTTTTCTTCTGTACATAACTTTTAAGTATTACAAATTACAGCTTCAAAAGCAAGAAGGTGTTTCAAACTTCATGGGAACCTGAATGGGGTACCTGCCTGCGACTTCTTCAGTTCCATACATCTTTCCATGTCAAAATAAGAGAGCTGTGGAGGCCATCTACATGATCTTGGGACAAGTTGCTGTGGCTTTAAAGAGTTGTAAACCAGGTCTATACTCATCCCCCACATACTTCAAAATATTTTTTTCCCTTCAAATTTGAAGTGATGCACAGGTTTATTAGGGATGTCAATCCTCTTAATTTTTTCCTTAATTGTAGAGATTATGTTTTCCTTAATTGTAGAGATTATGGCAGAAACTATTTTTCCAGCCTTTGTGCTGCACTTGAGATTTTGGAAATGCATTTAAGGGTAAACCTTTTCAGCCTATTTAAAAATTTAAAAAACATAGGTTTCCCTTCCACTTCCAATTCAAATATGACACAAACATATGGACCTTACACATAAGGATAGCATCATCTTTATGTTGTGTCCTAGGGTACTGTCTTCATCAGTGCACAGCCCATGACTGTACCAATGTTAAAGTACTATTGATTATGTGCCATCAAGTCAGAGTTGACTTTTAGTGAGTACTTAGACAGGTTTTCTCCATGATGATCTGTTCCAAACCTGATCCTTAAGGTCTTCCAACAGAGCATCCTACAGCTGGCTTTATCCAACTTGCTGCTGGTCATCCTCTTCTTCTCTCTCCTTCCATCTTTCCCCAAATTAGAGCTAGATCTTCACTTAATGTGTTTAAAGCAGACTATTTTGACCCAGGTCATTTGTGTCTTTAGTGAGAACTCTGGGTTTGTTCGATTATCCAGTAGTTTGTTTTCTTGGCTGTCCACAGAATTCTCAGGAATTTTCCATCATCAAAGTTCAAATGAGTCAGTACTCTTCCTTTGCTATTTCTTCAAAATCCACCTTTTGTTTCCATAGTGTCACAGGGAATTCCAGGACTTACACAATTCTGATTTTTGTAAATAGAGACAGGCCATGGCATCTGAATGTGTTTTCCAAGACCTTCATGACTGCTCTACCAACTGCTAAATCTCTGACCCCCATCCAAGGGCAAATTAAAGGTGTATAAAATCAGTTCATGGAAAAAGTCACACTTGAAACTGAATCAAAGCAGGCAAATAGGGACGGGCACGTAGGAAAGCAAATGTTGTGCTGACTCAAGGATTGGTAGATAGAACGTCAGCTCAGTGGTAAGGCTACAAGGCAAGTGTCTTTAGGGAAATTATAGCACATCCAAAAGGGGCACAAAGAAAAATAAAGCATAAATGAGGCCTGCCCCATCTTCTACATGGCAGCCCTTTATATACTTGAAGGCATCATCATGTCTCCCTGCAGTCTTCTCCAGACTAAACACATGCAACTCTTCCCCATAGGTTTTGCCTTCCGATCACCTTTTCATCTTGGCTGCCACATCCTTTATGGTCATCCTTGTGGTCATCCTCTAATCTGCCAATGATCTTCCTGAAATGCATTCCTAAAAAAAGTATCTTCTTTAGAAGACCCATGCTAAAAAGATAATGTACACCTTCTCAAAAACAAATTTTGAAAGCCCATCACTGCCAAAGCCTTACATGGCACAGAAGAAGGTTATGGGTGAGACCATATCTTTTCAATTGTCTCTGCTCATCCCATTAGATCCAATAAGAATAGGCACACTCTGGGTCTCTTCTGTCAAGTAGTGTCACCTACTGAGACAAGGAGATATGCCTTCTCTATCACAGTACCTGCCCTCCGGAACAAATTTCTCCCCAGAATTTGGATGGCCCTGATCTTTTTAGATTCTTGGAAATCTTAATAACCTGATTCTTCTTTCAGATGCCAGAAAGCTGACCTGTATGGCTCAATGATATAATAGAGTGTTTGTGTGGGCATGTTGCATATACCAGATCAGAGGCTTTCCATTTTTTTTCAGATCACAGAAGCTGCTAGCTTAAAAAAAACAACAAGGAAAACACTCTTCAAGAATCTATGTGAGAAACCTGTCTCTGGTTGTTTTTTCTTCCTTGACCCCTTGCAGTGATTTTTTGACTTAAGGACTATGGGGGAAAAGATAAGACCCATCTCCCTTCCTTGTGGGGAGGAGTTTTTCCTAGCAGAGAATGGTCTCCAGTTAAACCTGCATTCATCCATGCTGGAGAGTTAGTATGGTGTAGTGGTTGAGGTGCTGGCCTAGAAACCAGAAGACTGTGAGTTCTAGTTCCACTTTAGGCATGAAAACCATCTTGGGTGACTTTGGCCCATCACTCTCTCTCAGCCCAATCCACCGCACAGAGTTGTTGTTGTGGGGAAAACTAAGAGGAAGGACGATTGTGTAAGTTCACCACCTTGAGTTACATAAAAGAATGATAAAGGTGGGATTAAAAAAAAACTCTTTGTAGACTTTTAGGGCTCCAGTGAACCCAAATTGAAAAGTTCCTCTAGATGGCTTTGTTGTCGTTCTAGTTTCTAAAGGTTTTCTTGTCACTTTCTATGTTGCTTTTTTTTAGATAGAACAGAACAGAACAGAACA
>JAEANM010002162.1:0-25305 GCA_017656035.1 Myanophis thanlyinensis
ACCTGACGGCGGTATTCCAAGGAGGCCTGCCCTGTGGGAGCGCACAGGTCGGTTGGAGGCTGAAGGTGGCAAAAGGCTGTCCCGTAAGTAACCCAAATTCAAAATGATTGAAACATCAAACTCCACCCTGCTATTTTTCCAATGAATAATAATCATTAAGCATTGAAATATTCCCAATTTATTGCTGGTGGGTGTACTTTTTTGGGACATTATGTCCTGAACATAATGGAAATCCATAATTAAGAGTCATCTAACTTTCTCACATTTAAAAAAGCAGCATTATTTATGATTAATTATTGTTATTATTATGATTCATTGCACAGAGAGCCAGATGTTTAGACTGGATTTAGCATTTTTATCTACCTATTAAGTCCTTTCTGATTATCATTATTACTAATACGGGAATGTTATAATAATCAAGTGGATTAGACATTTCTAAAGGATATTTTATTTAAAATAAAAACATATTATTACTAATAAAAGCTGATAAACATTTGATAATTCTTGTTCCCAAATTCTCCATGTAGATTAAAAATATGGTACATTAAGTGTAATGTCCTATTCCAGATAAGTTTGTATTTTAATGTTTTACATATGTCTGTCAAAAATAAGTTGTTGATTTCATAATTTCAATCAGCAACAGTTTTGATTTGGACAAGTTTCAAATGTTAATAAGCAATCACACATCCAATTCTTATTGATACTACTTTGGGGTTGATGGGCCATTTCCTGTAAAGCCATTTCCTGTAAAAATGCATGGTTTCATACAAGACATATTGCTAAGATAAGGAATAGAGCTAAGACAGAGCCAATAGAAGACTTTCTAAAAGTCTTCTAGAATGCCTGTTAGTTAACTTTTAGAAATAGAGTTGAAATAGAGCCAACAGAATACTTGTTAGATAACTTTTGAAGTGTTCACCACTGAACAGTGGTGGCATAGTGGTTAGAAAGCAGTACTGCATGCTACTTCTACTGACTGCCCACTGCCTGCAATTTGGCAGTCTGAATCTCACTGGCTCAGGGTTGACTCAGCCATCCATCCTTCTGAGGTCAGTAAAATGAGGATCCAGCTTGTTGGGGGAAAATATTCTGACTCTGTAAACCACTTAGAGAGGACTGTAAAGTTCTGTGAAGTGGTACATAAGTTTAAGTGCTATTGCTATTGCTATTATTAGTTAAGACTTAGAAATAGGGATGGCACAGAGACAATAGAGGATCCTTTAGATAATTTTCAGAATGCCTATTAGACAATGATTGTTTATCCCACTTTATAAAAAAAACCTGCATAAAAGCTTGTGGAATCCTTGGTTCTGGGTGTCAGCATTTTGCTGAAGTGCTTCAATAAAAGGAAACAAAACCTGCATCTTATATCTGGTATTCTTCATTGGCTTTGGCACCAGGCTCAGTCCCAAATTGGGGAAAACAGGATTTTTATCAAATTATGCCTGCCCCTTTACAAAACAGCTATCACAACATTCTATCTAAAACTATCTATTACTACAACCCAAATAATATCAGTGTTGAATGATTCTTAATTATTATCTAGGGCAGTTTGTGTAGCTTATCTCAAGTTCCTGATCAGAAAAATATACACATAACTGCCCAAAGAGCTTTCCAACATTATTGATTTTTCTCTGCAATGTTTAATTATGCAAAGGGGAGACTGAAGTGTGCTTTAAGATAGACATAGTAGACATAACACTTATGGGATCTATTCTGGTTTTACTCTGTCAGCATAATTCACAGTTTCATTATCCTATTGTAGCATCTGTTCATTGGAGGCTGGCAGACTATTACAGAGGAAACTAAGAACAACATTTCCTGAAAGTGATACCTTTCCCTAATGAGCAAGTTTTTTTTTTTAAATATAGTAAAGCACTTAAATCTAAAACCTTTCTGCTTACTGTAATGAAGAATATATAACATATTCTATTTCTGTATGGAAGAACTGATACATTGAAATAACAACTCATGCCAATTTGATTTTCAAGAAATAAAGTATATGGAGATTCTCAGTCATCCAGGTCATGGTTCTCCCAAAGGTGCTTTTTCAGGAGGCAAACTGGACTTTTTGTTTTTTCTTTGAAGACATTTTGCTTCTTATCCAAACTGAGTTGAAGAAGCTGCTTGGATGAGAAGTGAAATGTCTTCAGAGATAAACCAGAAAGCCCAGTTAGCTCTTGAAACAGAATCCTTTGGGACAAGAAATAAATTAGAAAAGATGGCAATTGAAATAGAATGCTGCAAAGAGGGTTCTTGCCTGTAGATAAAAGCAATGCAGGGTTTTCTTTTCCTTTTTTAATTATTTCCAATTCATGCAGACTGCCTAGACTAGTCCCTAAAGTTTTCTTGGCAAGGGTTTTCAATAGTGGTTTGCCATTGCCTGCTTCCTAGGGCTGAGAGAAAGTGGCTGGCTCAAAGTTATCCTGACTGCTAAGACACTTGAATTCATGGTGTCCCAATTTCTAGCCTGCTTCAACCATTGCAACAAAGTGGCTCTTAACACTGCAGTTGTGATGTTACAATCAGGAAAAAAAAAACATTTTGACAATTTTTTTTAAAAAAAAACAGACACTTGCAAAAATAAGCAACAAAGAAAATTGCTAACTTTCTCTTTCAGGTATATTATCTTCTAAAGTGATCAATGTCTTGTGTATAAATACTACACATAGGCATAGAAAGAGTAGGTAAGAGATGGCCTGAAACCACAAATGTTTTGTTTTTTCACCTTTAATATCACATCCAGCTTTTCCTTTTCCATGAAACATCAGTTAAATAATTGAAAATGCTCCAGGCTGTTTCCAAGCTTTTGCTAAAGATCTTTTTCACAATATTCAGAAACTGTTAAGGTATGGTTTTTCACCCACTTAAAAACATATTAAACAGACTGTGCACATATAAAGGTATATGTGTGGATGTGGTTATGGATATAGATACTAATATAGGATCTTTTCCAGGGCTAAAAATCTGGGACAGAAAGTTATACACAACCTAAGAAAGGTCTCCTATTTGGAGTTTTGAATAACGTATTCTCTGTTTTCAATGTTACATAATAAAGGGCAGAAATATATTCTTCTATACAACTGTATTATTTCCTTTTCAAAAACAAGGTTTTTTTTGGTTATGCACCACTACTTTTTACTAGGTTTTGCTCAGCTTAAAATGTTTTCATGTTGCCTACTATAATGAACATTTTGCCAAGGTACATAAGGTTCACAACTACTTGCTCCAATTCTTAGTGCTTATGTTTAACTTACAATTGTTAGCTTCATATTCTCTCTCAAACACAAATTCTTGATCTTTGATACAATTATTTTCAAATATGTACTCTTTATTGAAAAAATATGATTTATCTAATTTTTACTGCATTTGATGTGGATTCTTGAAAAACAACAAGATGTTATCTGCATTTAGTTGTTAAACTCACATTCATGGCTTCAACCAACATATTATAAATGTTATTTCAGGCATTCCTCATATGTTTATCCATAAACCAGTCATCCATAAACCAGTCAGTCATTTTTCTAGCAGCCTCCAAAATTAATAATAACAATACAAATAAACATTTAACTGGGTAAATTTTATGAAATTGATAAAGTTTGAACCATGGAATTGCCTGTGACACTCTGCAGAAGAGAAATTTGAAGAAATTTGAAGAACAAAATAGAAAGAATATTGATGCTTTTGAGAAGACATCTGGGCATACTACGGATAGCCAAGGAAACAAGCCAATGAATCATCAAACAATTCACCTTTAATATTCCATGCAGCTCTTCCATGTAGCACCAGTTAAATAATTAAAAATGCTTTAATTAGTAGTGTCAAGCCCCGGAGAACAGACGAAAGAAAACTCCGATGCTTGCGAAGAAACAACAATGGTTTATCTTCCAGTAGAACAGCCAGCACAAATAACAACTATGAAGTAGAATAAAGTCAGCTCTACTGCCTTTTGGCCCCACCACCATTTAAGCACCCTGTGCATCCTGCCCTGAAGCCCATGCACACGCCCCGCCTCGCCCCCTCAGCTGTCAGGTATTTTCTATTAAGTCTGAGAGCAGTCGGCCAGTTAATTTCCCTTGTACAGGCTGCGCTGCTCAGCTGGCCCACTGGCTAACTGAGTGGGACCACTCCAGCCTTCCCAGTGGCTCTCCCCAATCCAGTACAGCTCTCCTGGTTTTGTGCTTGAGGAAGAGAACGGAGAGCTTGTCTGGCACTGGGAAATTCTCAAGCCGGTCTCTCACTGCCCCGGCAGGCAGGTGGCTGCTGGTGGGTGTGTCCCCGTACGAGTGGTAGCCCCAGGTGAGATATGGAACCCGGGGCTGACAACTAGAGGCATAAATGACCAGGCTCAAATTTTCCTAGCTCAGATGTATTATTTAAAGACCTTGTTCCTGAAAAAGTCTCTATTGGTGGGAAAGGTAGAAAGAGAGGAAAGAGAAGATGACCAGCTACAAGGTGGAGGAGCACAATTACAGCAGTGATAGGAAACACTGCACCATTTGGAGACCTGAAAGATTAGGTTAAGGATAGACCATCATGAAGAAAATCTATATGTCATAGTTAGCAATGCCTTGATAGCAATAGCTCTTAGACTTATATACCAGTTTAAAGTGCTTTATAGCTCTCTCTAAGAATCAGCATATTGCCCCCAACAATTTGGGTCCTCATTTTACCCACCTCAGAAGGATGGAAGGCTGAGTCAACCTTGAGCCTGGTAGGATTTGAACTGCCAAACTGCAGGCAGCCGACAGTAAGCAGAAATAGCCTGCAGTACTGCACTCCAATCACTGTGCCATCGAGGCTCTAATGTCACATAATCAATCCATTATTTTGATATATCACAAGATATTGACATTCTCACTGCAAACTGTTTGGCCACTTTGAATCTATTCTACCTTTTCTTATAAAATGGTTGGATAACCAAGTACTTCCCAGGAGAACATCTTGATTTATTTCTTCTTTGAGAACTTGCAAAAACACAGGTGTGCATTAAATGGTTTTGAAAGTGTTTCTGAAATCTGGTGGCTAATATGGCTTGTATCTAATGTATTGTGACAAAAAGAAAAGAAAATAACTCCCAAAATGCATTTGAACTCAAATGATGGCTATGTTTTTTGTTTTGTTTTTTCATTCTTCAAGGAAATTGGGGTGGGGGGGAAGGCTAGGAGTGGAAGAAAGGTGTATGTTTAAAGCAAATCAAAGAGGAAAGTAAATATGAAAAATTGTTTGGCAGCCGCAACCTGAAATTATGTTTATGAGGTAACTGAAATGACATGAAGAGGCTGTATTTTACATGCTGAATAAATCAAGCTCTCATCTCCAGATAGCTCTCATACTAAAAAGGGGAAATATGGTTTCTCTTTTTTTCTGCTTTTCAGTCACATCTCTCTTTTTTGCATCTGCAGTTCTTCATAACCAAACATCTTCCAGTTGTTCAATGCTATATTATTTATAGGACTGGTGCAATTTTCTGAATGGAGGAGGAAGTCAAGAACAAAGATCAAAAGAGGGATGCCTCAGAAGTTCACTCTACACATTTTAAAGCCAAGTCTTCTGATGCTTTCACACAAATACATCGAACAGAACATTTTGCAGACCAGTTCTTGACTCAGAAAGGAAGAAAAGAGTGGAGGAGATGATGGAGGAAGGAAGAAAGAAAAAAATGTCCCCCAACACGCATAAAGGAGTACATATAAAATATATGCACTATAGCTTCTAATGTTTAGAAGGAATATATTTGTGGTAAATTACATACTAATGTAGGTAACTGAGGCAAAATAAATGGAAAAATAGCTATTTAGTTAAAAAAACATTTCACTAAAAATATAAAACAAAAAATATAAAAAAAATATTTTAAACAATATTCATTTTCATGTGCAAGTGCAAATATATTATGTACATGTAGGAAAACATGGAATGGAATAGACTCATGAAAGAATTAATTATTTAGTAAATTAATTATTTTACTATGGTAAATTAAAAGCTGACTGATCCATTCATCATTACTACTAACTCACTGTATTTATTTACTTATTTATCCAAGTTTATGTAGTTGCCATTTCATAAAACAAGTGACTCTAGGTGGTATATAACAAAGTTATAAAACAATAGTTAAGAAATAACAACAGTTTGTGAGGGAGATGAGCTGTTTCTAAATTTGATAAAAGTAATTATTACAAAACATTAAAAACTCTAAACACCTTAACAGACTATGAGTGCATAGTGTAAATGAGTATGAGTGAGAAGTGATCTAAAATAGCCTATCTGTTGTGCTTACCGAGAGTAGAAGGAATCTGTCTTTATGGTCTAGTACAGGGGTAGGCAATTATGGCTCCTTCATGACTCGTGGACTTCAACTCCCAGAATTCCTGAGCCAGCATGGCATTCCTGAGCATAGCTGGCTCAGGAAGTCTGGGAATTGAAGTCCACGAGTCATGAAGGAGCCATAATTGCCCACCCCTGGTCTAGTATGTGAGAAAGCAGAAGATACATAACATTTCTTCCAAGACCACCATCTTCTATGGACTGAACTATTGCACAAACCAATTCACACACCTGGACTGGGTTGACACACAAGGCTGACATGCAATGCCTCTACCCTCTAGGATATTCTGTCCCCTGAAGTTAAGCAGGCTTCTATCCTTCTAGCTGTCCATAAACCCTTGAAGATCTGGCTTTTCCCTCAAGCACTGGGATCAGATTGGATGACTACACATTAGAAATTTGACTTGGTGCCAGGCTTTTAATGTGCTTTAATGTGTTTGGTTTTATAGTTTTGATGTGGATTTATATGATGTTTTCACTTTTGATTGGGAGCCATCCAGAGTTGGTTAGAGGATGGGTGGATATATAAATGTTTTAAATAAATAAAGGCCTAATGGGAGATACAATAAAACTATTTGTTTTAAATGCCTATATCCCGCTTCTGTCATTACAATCCTAAGTATCTCACAGCAGTAGTATAAATACAGTATTCAACAGTATAATCTAAAAGCAATAATAATCATTAGACATTAATGTACAAAAAACTCAACTATAACAATTCATAATCCTATCATCAATATCACACCCCATAAATCACCAGAATATCATCATCCATTTCAGGTACCTCCCACTGCTCCTTCTTCAGTCCCCAAGTGTTCTTTGGAAAAGCTCACTTGGAAGAAATAAGAGTTTGATCCCTTGCCATAATATTCTCAGCAGTTTATTTCAAACTCAACTGGTATCAGCATAAAAGTAGCTTTTTCACTCTAGGGAAAAAAGAATTCTGTTGCTATGACGTGCATTCAAAGAATCAGATTCTATGAAGTAAAAGCTTCACTTTGCCGGAGGGAGACAAGAGACTGAGCTGGCTTCAGTGGTTTTGGAGAAACATAATGGAGCAATAAATAGAATATTTATGGCAAGTGAAATCTTAAATTAAGCTCTTCTTAAATTCCAAGGAAAAAAAGAGCTAGTCAATGAATCTGTAACTATTAATCTTGATGCCACTAGATTCCTAGGTTGTTTGACAGCCAGTGACAGTACAACATGAGGGCATAAGGAATATTCCATTTGCACCATTTATTTGGGACCTCTCAAGTAGACCAATGTCAAAGTTGTTTCATTATACTTGTGACAATGCATGAAACAACTGAGGATGGACATATATCAAAAGGGATTACTTTTTGATTGACATCAAATTCACTGGCCTTGCATGTTTTATCTTCTTTCCTAGGCTATATACTATCTCCACGAAACCTGGGGAAGGTTTCATGGACTTCTTGAGCGGAGTGTCAAAATAATCATAAGTTGATTCCCAGTTCTGTTGGTTCTTACTGTCCACTTCCAAGGAAGGAAGAGATATTCTTCAATGTTGTGAGTTCAACACTGAGCTTCTTGAGTGGGAACAAACTATATTTTAATCCAGACAATAAGGATGTGCTATTGGTACAGTAAATAAGAGACTTGATTTAGAAATGGAAGTTTAGCCTCTTTGGGGCAGGATTGCACTTCTCTTGAAATAATGGCATACTTTGGATGTACCCTTTGAAATTGCCACCTGATTCACAAGAGACAGATATGGCAAAACTCATTTTTGCATAATTACATCTGATATATCAGCTGAAACTCTCCCATACCAGTCAGATTTAGTGGTGCCTGTCCAAAGAAAAATATATAATTAATTAAAGATATAGTAGACTGTTGCAATGGACAGTGGTGAGAAATAACAATTAATACAAAATCCAGCAATATGCATTGCTATTTATTTTTAAAGCCCAATGTCTTCAATCTAACTGCATCTTTATTATAAAGATGTCTGGCTGTTAAGAAATGCAAATAAGGCCCATTGGAAAATGTCTGTGCTACTGCAGACTTGTCTTTTCTGACATACAGGAGAGGAGAGGGCATGCTGAAGTGAAGAAGTTGCCAAGAGTGGCTTGTTGTTTTTTTCTTCTCTTTTTGTACTTTTGAGTTATTTTTGACTCTTGCAAACTTCCTGGACTAATCCCTGACATTTTCTTAGTAAACTGAGTGCATATTTTAGATCAGGGTGCCAAGGGCTATACAACTGATGAGATTGTGGTTGTTATAAGAAGCAATGGTGTCTGTCTTCCTGGGAATCTTACAAATCTATAAATAAGTCAGCTTCCCCAAAAACTCTTTCTTACTCCTGGAGTGAAGAAGGGACGTTATCTATCCCTGAAAATTATTAAAATAAAAATGTTGGTTCAATTCTGATGAAAACTTCAAAATTGTTCCCCAGTGTTACTATTAATAGAACCTAATTTGGACACCCATGATTTTTGTCTATCTTTTCACAAAAAGACTACAAAAACTCAGGGAGAAGAGAAAACACAAAATTAATTTAACCCTAATTGGGTTAATTAGTTATATTTCCCTTTTTATGCCTCATATGAGTTCATTTAGATTCAAACAGATTGATGGTACCCTGGATCCAAATGAGGAGCTGGTGTAAATGTGAAGTACACTTTCAGCACCATAGAAGGTCTCACCAAGCTCGTCTCAACATTTGACTTTTTTTAAGTTCAGCAGCCCTCTTTGGTGCCTATGACTTGCAAAAGATCACATGAATATAAGTGCTGAGATTGTACAAGAAATCCAGAGAAGCTGGAAGCCACTTCAGTACTTAATAAAAGGAAGAAGTGTAGTGGCATAAAAAGAAAATATGCTGTTGGCCTAGCTAGAATTCTGAAATAGCTTCCAGTCCACTGTTACCTCTCCTTTGTGTTCTTAAAACCTGGCAGAAAGACAAGAATTCTAATAAACTGTTTGTGGACCTCCATGTGGGGTGGGTGTTCAGTTCAGATAAGCAGCAGGAAAAGTCAGATGATTATCAGAAGCTAATCCCACACTCTTGGCTGCAAAAATCCCCAGGGTGAGTTTCTTGGTGTGATTCTAAAAGGCTTCCCATTCAAGGTGCCTGCTGAAATTTCATGTGAATGCATATGTCTTTGAGCTGTCTGTTGAGTTTTTTATAGATAGTGATTATCAGGCTATCCAGATGTTCTAATATTTTTGTTAAAATTATCTTGTGCACTCTGAAAACAAAGCTTCATTTCCATGATTCACCATCCAGCTTGCCCTGTTTGGTATACAGTGTGTTTGTTCTGTGCATCTCTTTCTAAAATGTATAAAGCAGTAGTATTTCATGCTGTGAAATTTCTCAGGATAACATTGTAATAATTTATGAGGAAAGGTTTCAGTGCTCGGGGACTAGCACTAGAACTAACATTTTCAACAGTGAAGACTAGCAAGTGAGTGGCTTACACAAGTCAACATGGGATAAGATTTTCATCTCGTTGTTTTGGGGATGGACAGAATTTCCCCACCCTTGTACTAAATCCTAGCTAAAACTTAAACACAATCAATTTTCTTTGACTTTCTTTGGTTTGATGCAAACTTTTTTGGAAAATTCTACATATATTTCAGTGCTTTGCCACCAGTTCTGGATGGTACAATCTTGGGTCTGCACAGGTTATTGATTAGCCATGCTGCATTTAAGGTAACAAGACAGAAAGTCTGCATTGGAAAACGTGGCAGGAAAAAACAACAACTGAAAAACTGGACTCAAAACACCATTGTTATGACCAGGTCATCTAGACGGATGCCGGCTTCACTAAAGTCCTTTATTACTCTACTATCTCATAGCAAATGGCCTTACAATGGCCAATATAGTTCCACCTCAAATGACCCCAAAGGCTATCATCCAATGTCAGTGTGACACAATCCCACAAACTAAAGCCAATATTCACGAGAGCCTATTCACAAGGGAGAGAGGAAGTCAATAATCCAGAAATAAGATGCAAGGTCACAAGGCAAGGTTTGAGGTCCACAAGGCAAGATCTAGAGTGCACAAGAAAGGTTCAGAATCCACAGACAGAAACACAATCCAGAGCAGAGTTTTTCTAAGGTGAGAGAAGTGCATGCCAAAGCCAAACAATTGTTCATGATGAAGACACCCTTCCCCGGCCTCTCATTAAATCAGTTCAACCCAGGTGTTTCTTGTGAAGAGGGGCAGGGATGCCTCCTCACCAGCAGTCTTGCAGATCTACTTTGAGCTTGCCTCCGCTCCACTCTCCATGCCCTTGGATTGAGTGGGGGAGGCAACTGTTTTTCCTCAGCTCGAATATACTGTCTCTCATCTCTGTTGCTTCTCTGAGGATTGTAGACAATCCTCCCCTGTGTTTGTGAGGGCAAACAGTTTTCCAATCTGGTTGATCACCTCCCCCAATGCCAGAGAGGCCTGGAACTGCATCGTCCTCAACCCCTTGGACTCTCCAAACATCCAGGAGAGATGTGTCATTCCTAATGAATACTCCAGATTCCAATTCCAACTTCTCCTCTGAACCAGGATCCGATGGGGCATGACACACACTTGATTTTCCTTTCAACATCTATGCCAGCATAGAATTATAATAAAAGTTTGGTTTGATATAATTTGATTCACCAACTAAAGAACCTAAATGGCCCTTTAAGGGATAAAAAAAAATATTCAGTCAATCCCAAGAACAATGCTATAAAATAGAACAGTCAGTGGAAGAAGGAGCAAGTTTGCTTATTTTGCCATATACCTCTCTGCAAAGTAGTTCAATAGAAAAAAGCTGCACATGACAGAGTGTAGTTTTCTATTTATAAATGATAATTGGTAGAGGTTAAAACTTATGGACAATAACAGTTTACGTGTGGGTTTATATTACTGTTTTTAATTTAATATCAAGTCTCATTATAAGGGCCACAAAGAAATCATCAGACTGAGACTTATTTGTGAGCTTATCACTTCCTGGCAACAAATAATGCAGATTTGCTGTGTGCATGCAAACAGAAAGTATGGGGAAGCAATGACTTAATTATGGTATATGGGATTTCCTCAATGCTATTCTGACATGGTAGTGTGAACTGAATGGGAAATGGTTATGGATGCCATATGATTCATAGCTAAATCTGAAACTGGGTGGCTTTAAAAGCAACAACAAAAGCAATAAGTTCCTTTATATTATGTTACAAATGCCAGCTTCGACATTCATCTACCCTGCCTCAACCAATCTAACTTGACATACATTCTGATGAGTGTATATTTTGTCATTTATAAAAGAGATACACTTAGCCAACCTTGACAAAATCATAATTTCCCATTGTTTATTTTAGGCATGTACATTTTATGTGAGCATCAATTAAATCCTATCCCACAATTTTTCAAGTGAAAGATTATCCAGATATGTCCATTAGTAGGCAATTACTAACTTGGAATTTTGAGTGTCTGGGTATTTATGTATTCCTTCAAGTCAGTCTTTTAGCAATTACATGAATAAGTCCATACAGTTTCTTTACAACAGTTTTCAAGTGATTTGTCATTGCATTCTTCTAAGCCAGTGGTGGCGAACCTTTGGCATGCGTGCCAGAGGTGGCACTCAGAGCTCTCTCTGTGGGTATGTGCACCGTCACCCCAGCTCAGCTCCACCAGATTTCTCCATTGCATTTTTTGCTATCATTTGCAGGGAAACAGAAGTTTCCCTGCAAATGATGAAACAGAAGCTCATGAAATAAAAAGATCTCACCTCTTGCAGAGCTGCTGGTATTGTGATGCCCCCCCCTCCCGCCAGCCAGCTGGGTTTTGGCTCTCCATCATGCGAGCATGCAACAGAGAGACTTGCAGTTTGGGCACTCAGTCTCTAAAACGTTCACCATCATTGTTCTAACTGGTGTGGGAAAACAACCAGCCCAAATCCACACAGCTGGTTTCATGTCTCAAGGCAGGTTAGCACAATCTCACCATCTCTAGTCCAGATCCTTTAACTACTATACCAAATTGGCTTTCAATTTGGACGTTAAAAGCAGCCACACATTTTTTGCTTCATATTTTCCTCCCATTATAGCTGTATGAAAAACAACTAAAATTGCAAGAATTAGATGTTTTGTTTATTACTACCATTTAAAGAAAAAAAATCTTCCAAAATTTTAAGGATTTTATCACATTTCCACCAAAGATGGAAGAAGGTTTATTTTTATGACAGTCCTTACAGCATCTCATAAAGTAAGATTGGATGAACAGGAGAGGTATTTTCGTCAGGGTTCCCCTACCTGAATATTTTACCATTTGTATAATTGATGAAAATGAATTGAAAACAAAAATACTACTCTATGCTACTCTGTACTACCATTCTGTACCATACAAGTCTAAATTGAAATTGCATTTGGAATACAAGGTACTATTATGGTCCCCTCACCTCAAAAATATATTTCAAAGGAAGAAAAAGCCAATTAAAATTATTTAAGGAGTAGGGCAAATTCTACAATTTCTGGGCTTTTCTGCTTGGAAAATGAGGAGCCGTTTTTTTTAACTCTTTCAAAATGTGCTTACTTGGAGTGCTCCATTAAAGCAAATTATGCAGAGATGGCAGGATTTATAACAAGAAATAAAACTTTACATACACAGAACTTATTGCAAGCAGAAGGACTGGTGTGTGGAAGGATGAATAGGGTTTTTTTTTCCCCCTCCACAATAGTTGAACATTCAGCTACCCATTTACATATGTAGGCTCCTGCAGAGAAAAGGGGAGTAGGGGGAGAGAGAGAGTTTAAAAACTCCTTAGAAGCACCTGCAGGCTGGCATGTAAGATTTAAGGGATAGAAATATAAAAGAAGCTTCATCAGGTAGGCAGAGAATCAGGTCTTCTGGGTTTGGCAGGAGATGCTGCTGGAGTGAGAGGCATCGGGACAAGGTATGAGACAGAGGAGGTGATGGCTGGAATAGTGAAAAGCAGAAGGATCACAGTCAGGGGGAAAAAACCAGGAACCCAAAGAAAAACCTGTAGAAAAGAACCAAAAGAAAGAAGATCCAGCCCTGGATTCTAAAAAGTATTAGAGCAAACTTCACATGGTCCAAGTTCTGGCTAAGTGGGCAAGAGAATGTTAAGAAGAGGTGTTGTTGGCAATCCTAAGTATGATTCTCCATCATCCAGGTCTTGATTGTCGAAAGGTACTTTTCAAAAGGCAACTCTTGGTTTTTTTTAAAAAACAACAACAACAACAACCAGATGACCGCAAAGAATATAATTCCTCCTATTCCCCACCATTCAGGGGGAATTCAAGAAGCTTCTTGGATGAGAAGTGAAACACTTTCAAGGAAAAACCCCCAAAAAAGTCCAGTTGCCTTTTGAGAAGCACCTTTAGGGCAAGAATGAATGAAGTGGCTTGTAGTAAACTTTTACGTTAAGTAGGTATTAGAATACATATTTATTCTAGGTTGATATAGATAAATATAGATTAGCACATAAAATAATGTAAATACGCTTTGCACTATTCCTGCATGGTAATAAATGGTACTATATTCACTCATTAGCTGCATGCATATGTCGAACTTCTTTTTTATCCAGTCCTACTTTCCAATATGGTGGTCAATTGATTAGTTGCTTTTAAAAGAAGAACAGACAAATTCAATGTCTAGATGACTGGACTATCAGTATCTATTAATCTTGATTGCTGTTTGCTGAATTACAGACAATTTATCTTAAATACCAACTTTACAGAGCAACAGTGGAAGAAAGCTGTTAATTTGATGTCCGGCTGCTTAGTTTCTGAATGCATTTGATCTTTGCTGCTTGACACAGAATGTAGACTAGGTGGGTTTCTTTCTGGTCCATGGATGTATTACCATCCATAACTATTTAGTAAAATAAAAATAAGGATAGCCTTGCTGGATCAGACTAAGGCCCATTTTAGTCTAGTATTTTGTTTCTCATAGTGGCCATTCAGATGTTCCTGATGTTTGTAGAATGAAGCACACTTCTCTCACACTGATATTTCCCTGCAATTAGTACAGAGGTGAAATTCAGCAGGTTCTAGCAGGTTCGCTAGAATGGGTAGTAAATTTTTAAGCAGTTTGGAGAACCGGTTGTTAGAAGAAATCTTCTTTTGTTTTTTTTTCCACTTTACAGGGTTAGTCCTGTAAGAAAGGCAGGATTTATTGCCCTGCTTACAGAAACTGGCCACTCAGTCACATGACCATCCAGCGATGCCCGCCAAGCCATGCCCCCAGAACCGGTAGTAAAAAAAATTGAATTCCATCACTAAATTAGTATTAGGTGGCATGCTATCCCCAATTCAGAGTTATAATTGAGTGTTCAGGATCAATCGTACCCAATAGAGCTCCAGGAATTTAACCAATCTCTTTTTAAAGCCATGCTAATTAGGAGTTATCAGCGCATTGTTGGAAATGAATTTTCCAAATGAATGACTTCATAGGCTAATATGCTTGGCATATCTTTTAGATGCTTTTTCCATCTACACTATCCAGAATGTATCCATTCTTTTCCTGTACATAGAGAAGAGGGCTCCTGATCCTGGAGCCAGCATGGGGAGAAGCCAACTTCTGTCTATTTTTTTTTCCTTTTCACAATCCTGTAATGGGGGTAGAGTCAGGAAGATTGAATGGGGCTTGGGTGTTTTACTAGCCAGATGCCCTTCTTGATGCCTTTGTGGAATATGCAGTAGATAATTACTCATTGGACCCAAAGAGAGAAATATCTACACTACCTAGGAACAAACTCACAATCTCCTGATTGTGAGACGAGAGCTCCACCTCTGGGCCACTGTTCAACCTCAGCTTATATGACACATATCAATTTATATGCCCTGTTGTGATCCAGATCCTTCAGGTTCATCAAGGCCATAAAGATTTTAATTATCAGCAAGTTGGAAAATGTACTATGAACATTCCTTAGGGGTTTCAATACCAGAATCCAATTTGAATTATGGCTTTGGGCAAAACCTCAACTGTTCTTAACCAAAACTGTATGTTCTATTTCTTTCTGATCTTCATGGCATCTGTTCTCAAAAACAAGAAAGAAGAATCTCTTCTGGGAACTGAAGAAATTTGCATGTAGGTGTTTCACTTGCTTTCAATGAATTCTTTAAATAAACTGTCTCCTTCGTTTATAGGATGTTGGCATTAAATTCTGAAACATCTGCAAAGAGATAATTTTTTGTATTTAAGATTGGATGCATCAGAAAAGTTAATACAAGGCACAAAGGTCTGTGTACCAGCTGTTTTTCGATCCCACCTCTTTCTTAGCATCAGTCTACAAATCTTAAAGACAATGAAAAACTGAAAGGGGAGGGAGCTGCCTCACTGTTTTTCTTTAGGCCTTTGCTATACTAGAATTTAAACATAGTGCAAATATTATTAGACCTGTCCGAAGATACCTTCAGCTTCTAAACCCTTCTTGGACACTGAATCACAGAAGTTGTACAAAGTTCAGAGATTTGCTAGATTTATCAATGAGTAGATAAGGGGCTATCACAAACAAAAGAGGTTCAACCTACTCTCTAAAGCACCTGAAGGCAGAACAAGAAGGAATGGATGGAAACTAATCAAGGAGAGAAGCAACCTAGAACTAAGGAGAAATTTCCTAACAGTGAGAATATTTAACCAGTGGAATGGCTTGCCTCCAGAAGTTGTGGATGCTCCAAAACTGGAGGTTTTTAAGAAGAGATTGGACAGCATTAATCTTCTAGAATGATATAGAAGGGTTGGACTAGAAGATCTCCAAGATCCCTTTCAACTCTGCTATTCTGTTAAGAAATGTGATGTGGGCTACTGTACTGTATGTCTATTTCTTTGTCAAATTTTCATGAATTTTAAAATGACTCTATCAAAGACAGTGGAAGCATATTGTGTCACCATTCCAGAAAGCAAACAGCCTTATTGTTTTTTACTTTCTAGGCATAAATTATGATGATAGTATGCACTCTTCCTATTCTCCCATTGGTTCACTCTTGAAGCCCACTCACATGCTTTCTCCCCCCCCCCCCACATACATTGAATGTATTCATGTCCGCACACAGATATAATAGACATGCATTGAATTATAAACCACTGCTCTCAATAACTACACTTCTTAAATGGAGAACTCAATCATTGACTTCATATGAATCAAGCAGTTTACTCAAATGAAGTAATTTCAGCATGGATGAGGACATAGCTTAACTTTGCTATTACTTTGAGATGGGAAACATTGTGTGTGGGCTGGTAAGTGGGTAGGATGGACCTGGGTATGAATGCATGTTTGCATGTGGATCTAAGCATTGACATTTTTGTCCACATATACATTTTATACCTACACTACACAGTTGTCATTCATTTGTTCATGGAGTCCTATCTTGTCATTATCTATGCTATTTCCTGCAGAAGAAGTCTTCTGAGTATTTTATAACAATTTAAAACTCAGCTTAGAAGTCTACATGCTGCCCCTGATGTCACAATATCTCTCCACTGTCTTATAACTAACTCTTCTTGGCATGCTGTCACTGCTTTTTTTTTAAATGTCTTTCCACATACAGTGTTATCTGATCAACCTGAGCAGCTTTTTGGATTCAAAGACAGAAAGCAGCTTTAGAGTGCATGGGGTAAGAATAGAGTATCTGACTTCAGCTCCTTAAACCAAGTGTATTTTCTCCCTAGAACTGCACAATAGTTGCACAATCCTAGGGAAAAACAGGGTTGTGTTAAATAGCTGCAGACAGGTTCTACATTAGTAATCCCCATTGACTAATATACCCAGATGGGTTCCAGAAGGAGCTGAAGGTTATAACTGCAGATCTACCGTGCAGTCCAGCTGAGCTCTTAGTCACTGTTTGGAATAGGAAGGTGACTGAGGCTCTGGATAGGGTTGCACCCTATCTCTCCACACGCGTAGACCTCTCCATGCCCCATGGTTTACAGAGGAACTAAGAGGGATGAAATGTTTGAAGAGACATCTAGAGTGCCGCTGGCAGAAGACGGGATGAAATACTTCTCCACACTATTTGTATCTGCAGATAATCGCCCAGCTGTCTCCTCATGGGGAAGGAGGAGACTGATGTCCACCTGAAGGGGTGCACTGAGGAATTTGTGGATTTTTTGGAAGACAAAATCACTCGACTTCACTCCCAGTTAGAGGCTGGCATGGTTGCTGGTGTGGTGGAGGCCCCTGAGCCAGGCTCTTGCCCTGTTATCTGGGAACATTTTGACCCTGTTGCTCCCAAGGAAATGGACTGGATCCTGGGGGTATGTGCTCAAGCACCTGTGGTCTAAACCCATGTCCCTCCTGGCTGATGAAATCTTCCCAGGAGGTGACAGGCGGGTGGACTCTGGTAGTGATCAATGCCTCCTTGCAGGAGGGGGCAGTGCCCCAGTACTTTAAGGAGGCTGTGGTCCACCCTCTTCTTAAGAAGCCATCACTGGACTCCACCCAGTTGGATAATTTTCGATTTGTCTCCATTCTTCCCTTCCTGGAGAAGGTGGTTGAGAAGGTGGTTGCACGGCAGCTTGAGAGGTTCCTGGATGAAACAGATTATCTTGACCTCTACCAGTCAGGACTCAGGCCTGGATTTGGGACAGAAATGGCATTGGTCTAACTTTTGGATAATCTCTGGTGGGAGCGGGATGGGAGTAGTGCATCCATCCTTGCCCTACTTGACCTCTTGTCAGCCTTTGATACCATCAACCATGGTATTCTTCTGGGACGGCTTTGGGGGATGGGAGTGAGAGGCCTGGTGCTATCCTGGTTCACTTCCTTCCTCTGCAGCCATTCTCAGTTAATGCTAATAGGGGGGTAGAAGGGGGTGACTTTATTGTGTTATAGTTATTTTACTATATTAATTTATTTGTGTCTACCATTAGTTTTATTGTTCTAACATGCTTTTATATTTGTAAAGAGATTTCCAAATCTCTTTTAAAGGTCCTAAAGACAAGGCAAAGGATTGCTTCAAATTAAGAGTTTGTTTTTGTGCAATCTAATTGCAGTGTCCATCTTATTTGCTGCCTTTATTCAAGTGCAACTCATAATATTTTTACTGAACTTTAGTTTAATTTCATCAATTTTGTTTCATTTAGTAGCTCCAGGTAGCATGCAGAACACTCCTTTCTCTGTTTTCTCTACAACCCTTTGAGTTTCATTGGAAAGAGAGAGGGAGAGGGAGAGGGAGAGGGAGAAGGAGAGGGGAAAGGAGACTGGTCTAGAGTCCCAATAAATGTCCATGGCTAAAGATAGATTTCAATCTGAGTCTCTCTGATTGGGTCAAAGTAGCAGCGAGGACCTTCCAAATTCATCAATTTTATAGAAAAGGGGTGTGGATGATTTCCTCAGATTTCTTCAAGGGGAGAAGAATTTCACCTATCATATAAGTGGAACACTAAAGCAAATCATTGTTCATAAATTTGAATTAAGTAACTATTGTTTACTGGCTGCCCTGTATAGCCAACATACAAAGATATGATCTGCTGAAAAAGTAACTTTATGACCAGTCCTCAGACTTAAGATTGTCACAACATGCCCATAGTCACATGATCAAAATTTGGATACCTTGCATCTGGTAGGTGTTTATGAGTGTCGTTGCATCCCACAATCCCACGATCACCACCTGTGTGCTTCATAGTCAGCTTTTGAGAAACAGAGTCAACAGAATGCAAGTCACAAACAAGCAATCATCTCACTTAATGACCCCCAGTGGTTCGCTTAAAGGACATTGTTAAAGTGACATTTTAAGTTAGTTGCAGTCTTATGATATCTCACTTAATGACCTAATTGCATGGCGATAGAGTTGTCAGTCCCAATTGTGATTGTTAAATGAGGACTACCTGTAAAATCATTAGGGGAAAAACCTCAGAGCTGTTTCTCATTTCTAGAAATAATAAAGTTTGTAACACAAATAACACAATTTCTTCCTGCAGCACTGTAGTCATGTGGTGTAAGGGATAGTAAACAATCATATAGAAATACAGTAGAGGACAACTTTTTGTTCATAATTCATGCACAAGGAAGTGTCAGACTTGTTCCTTTCTTTTGGCAAGGTATTAGCTCCCTATTCCTATGCACTCCAACAGATCCTTACCTTTTTTTCCCTGCAATCATCTTTATCAAAAGTTTTCTTTTCTAAAAATAAGAAAGATAGCATTCAAAACCAGAGTTAAAATACCGTCCTGCATTTAAGGAACATTTGCCTGAATGGCACTGATTTGCATAAATCAATCTAAGTGCAGTATTTGTTCTTCTGGTAGAAAGCAGATATTTTAAAAGAATGGAATGGCCAATAACTATACTGTGAATAGGCAATTAACATGACACCATATCTGTAATACACCGCCCTTGTCCAGAATATATCTGGTCTTTTCCCTAGAAAATGTAGGAAAAAAAGTTGTAATGTTAAAATTCTCACATATAAAGTATATGAAACAAGTGAATATACCAGTGAAATGAAATTTCTTATGTTAGCTTTTATGCTTCTACTAAGCCATCAAATATACTTGTTGCTAAGAGATTAGAAGCAGTAGACATTCCCTGGTGATTGTCATGATGCATCTTTTATATGTTAGCATATAATGAAACCACACTTTTATCTTCTGATATCTCAGTCCTCTATGCAGGCTCCTTTTGTTATCGCATATCGCATGATATTTCCACCTCCCACTATGATTTAACCTTGACATGATGTACACATTAGCTGAATCAAACACGTGTCTTAAGGTCTGTACTTTCAAGCCCCTTCATGCATATTTTCAAACTTCAGTGTGAGAACACAGCTGTGGTTCTCAGCCTCTTTAAACCCATTTAAACAATATGCTCAGGACAGCATCCTAAAAAGGATTCATATAAACAAGTTCTCCATCTTCTTCTTTTTTCCTGTTAGGGGTCACCACAGAGAATCATCTGTTTCCACCTAACTCTATCCTTGACATCTTCTACTCTTGCCCTAATTAACTTCATGTCCTCCTTTAGCACATCCATATATCTCCTCTTTGGCCTTCCCCTTGACCTCTTGCCTGGCAGCTCCATCTCCAACATCCTTCTACTAATATAACCACTATCCCTCCTCTGCACATGTCCAAACCATCTCAATCTGGCCTCTCTGACCTTGTCCCCCAAACAGCCATCTGAGCTGTCTCTCTGATGTGCTCATTCCTAATCCTGTCTATCCTGGTCATTCCTAAAGAGAACCTCAACATCCTCATCTCTGCTACCTCCATCTCTGCCTCTTGTTTTTTCCTTACTACAGTATCTAACTCATACAGCATAGCTGGTCTCAGTACACCTTTCTTGTACACCTTTCCTTGATTCTTGCTGACACTCTTCTGTCACACAATACTCCTGACACCTTTCTCCACCCATTCCAACCCACCTGCACTCACCTCTTCACCTCTTTTCCACACTCCCTGTTGCACTGGACTGTTGACCCCAAATACTTAAACTCATTGTAACATCACTGTTCCACTTCCATCCCTCTCATTCATACACATGTATTCTGACTTACTATGACTGACTTTCATTCCTCTTCTCTCCAGAGCATACCTACACTTTTCACAATGTCATCCACAAACATCATTGTCCACAGGGATTCCTGTATGACCTCATCTGTCAATCTGTCCATCACCATAGCAAACAAGAAGGGACTCAGAGCCGATCCTTGATATAGCCCCACCTCCATCTTGAACTCCTCTGTCTGACCTAAAGCACATCTCACTACTGTCATACTCCTCTCATATATATCCTGAACTACTCTGACATACTTCTCTGCCACTCCTGACATCCTCATACAGTACCATAGCTCCTCTCTCAGCACTTTGTTGTACATTTTTTCTAAATCCACAAAGATGCAATGCAGCTCCTTCTGACCAGCTCTATACTTCTCCATTAACATTCTCAGGGCAAAAATTGCATCAGTGGTGCTCATTCTGGGCATAAAGCCATACTGCTGCTCACAGATATCCACTTCCTTTCTTAGCTTAGCTTCCACTACTCTTTCCCATAGTTTTGTTCATAAAGAAGCTCTCCATCCAATCAGGAATTCTACACAATTAATGCATGTTTATATGAAGGACCAATGCACCAATGTTTTTGTCAGTTTCCCAAACCACAAATAACATGTGACAGTTAACTCAAGCCAAGTTCTTTATTGTTTCAGACTTACAGACAAAATATTGCCAGACTAAGGACTCTATTATTTGCATCTACAATATACTTTGTGAATTACTAGGAGACACTGTCTTGGCCCTCTTCACATATAACATCTGGACTACATTAACTCTTACTCCTCTGAAAGGAACTCTCTTCTTCATGGTGATCCACTTCTTCACTACATTCCATCACATTTCTGAATCTCAACAACCTTAAGACATGTGGAGTTCAACACCAAGAATTAAGCTGGCTGGGGATTCTGGAAGTTGAAATCCAACCATCTCGCTGAAGTTGAGAAACATTGCAGTACTCAGGACGACTACTGAGATGCAAAAAAATCTTGGAATGCCAGTGGATGGCAGCACAGGCATATAATAAACATCAACTCTGTACTGAAATTAAGATGTTTCCATTTATTCTGTCTGTCTGTCTATCCTTAACAAAGCAACTCAAGGTGTGTTCTGTTATAGAATTAAAATATCTAGTAAAAATAACAACTAAAAATAGCAAAACAGTGCAGAGCAATGCAGTGTAGGCTTCCCTTTCAAGAGTTGAGTTAAATAGACTAGTGATGACAATGTGGCATGTGACATTGGACAAACAATGCTTTTCTTCATCCATTCTTTGGTTGGATATATACTTGGTGCAATGAGGCTTGGCTATACCCACTTTCTTGGATTTCCCCATGCAACAATTGGGCACGCTAATGGCATGATCTAGATTCATGGGCACACAATTAAGTTTTATACTCTCCCCAAAAATATCATATCAAATATCAGATGAAGAGTCTTGTGTGACCAGAGGTATGGCATGCACAGGTAATGAATGAATTGCTGTCAACATCCATATGAGGTTAGGTCTATGATGGTTGTTAAAATTGGAAGACAATTTCTAAACTCTGACAGAAGCAAGAAACAACAGGATAATAAACAATCTAGCAAAAATGTATTTTGACTTGCAAAATGCTAACCACTTGAAGCTATGACTATTAATCAAAAAGTCATAAATTACTGTTGTTATTGGTCATTGACTGATGCTGTTGAAATGGATATTTATTGCTGCTTCTTGTTTCATCTCATTTCACAATTTACCTGCCTCACATCCTTCCTACTTTGCTGCCACATCTTGATCAATAATTTGGCAGAAGCTGGATCTGGCACTAGCATACAAAGGGTGTTTTATTTGTCTAGCCTTGGTGCTTATCTCAGCTGCTCTAATATCTCCGGGAATATTTTAAGGCTGAGAATGAGACTACATGAATGACTCATAGTTCTTGTTTCCAAACATCTTTGTTAAATCTGCAGCAAACATACACATCTTTCTCCATAAGAAACTATGACCCTACATAAACATAACATTTCAGCAAGAAATGCTTCTTTGGGCAGGAAAACCTCCATTCCTATTATAGGGAGATTCACATTTACATAAAGAGATTAGGAGCACGAAGCGAGAGCTTCTCCTCAATACTGCAGACAAGAGATAAAATGCTTCTAAAAAAGTGATGAAATTCTTCCCCTGCCTGGGACCATTAATTATCATACTCCCAATCAGTGTCACTTGCATTACAATCTCTTGCACATTAGATGCAAAATTGCATGTACTGTTTTAGGTACGGTACGCTGGCATTTACTGTACAAAATAACATGTTAGGATAGTGGAAATATACAGTAGAACATAGCAAACATTCCAGGCCAATGAGCACCTATTCCCCATGGAAGTTACAATAGAAGTTCTTAAATACCTATTTACCAGAAGGCAAACTGGTGTGCTTATTTTTATGCTCTTTATCATCATAGCTTATTTTGTTTTTCTGAGCAGTTGGACATATTTCCACACCATAGCTCACATTTTGTATTGTTTAGAAATGCCTTTGAGAAAAGTATGCCAGCTTTTCTTAATTTTCTTTAAAATGTATTTATAAATAAAATATAATCACATAGGCATATAGGCTGGTATATATCATAGATGGTATCTGTGGGCGTATTGTCAACTTCTGGTGCACCTTAGCATTCCAGTTTCATAGAATTGGGATTAATATAGCAATAGTACTTAGACTTACATACTACTCTATAGTGCTTTACAGCCCTCACTAAGAGGTTTACAGAGTCAGCATATTGCCCCCAATAATCTGGGTTTTCATTTTATTGAACTCGGAAGGATGGAAGGCTTGAGCTGATCAGGATCAAACTGCTGGCACTCAAACAAACCAACATAGAATAGAATAGAATAGAATAGAATAGAATAGTTGAAAGGGATCTTGGAGGTCTTCTAGTTCAACCCGCTACTCAAGCAGCATTACACCCTACACTATTTCAAACAAATGGTTGTTCAATCTCTTTAAAAAATTCCAGTGTTGGAAAATTCACAACTTCTGGAGACAAGTTGTTCCACTGTTCTAACTGTCAGGAAATTTCTTCTTAGTTCTAGGTTGCTTCTCTCCTTGATTTGTTTCCACCCATTGCTTCTTGTCCTGCCCTCAGGTGTTTTGGAGAATAGCTTGACTCCCTCTTCTTTGTGGCAACCCCTGAGATAGCAGAACACAGCTATCATGTCATCCCTAGTCCTTCTTTTTGTCAAACTAGACATAGCCAATTCCAGCAACCATTCTTTATATGTTTTAGCCTCCAGTCCCTAACCATCTATGTTGCTCTTCTCTGTACTCTTTGCAGCCATCAGTGTTAGCCTGCAATACTGCATTTAACCACTGTGCCACCATGGCTCATCATATTGAATATTGCAGTATATGACAGGCTTCCAATTCAGTTTGTGATAAACATCACAAACTCTCTGCTGCACGCAATTAAACACAATTTGTAGGGATTGATGAGAATGGAGGGGGGGCAGGCTGATGAAATTATCATGTTTATCTCTGTTTCTTTTCCTCCCACTTTTATGTCTGAAGAGGAGTAAATTAATCCTTATTCAGGGCTGAGCTGAGTTTTGAGCTGGATTGCATTGTTAGTTGGCCATACAGTGGATGAAGCAGGCAATTATATACATTATTATATACAGTTATAATTTCCCCAGTCTAAGTGTGGTACAAAAAGACAACTGCTAACCACTTTCTGTCAAAATTGTAAGAGCATTTTCCAAAAATCAATGAAGATAATATTGCTTTCATGTGCATATCTAGAACAATATACAGAAAATATCAATAAAGTAAAACTAAGTAAAATAAAAGATTGATGCTAATAACAAATGTCATCATTTTGTAATGAGACAAAATAACAATTAACTGGAGAAACGATGCACTTTCTTTTTATTTGACAAAAATACCACATGCTAATTTGTTTCTTTTTCATGAAGTTCTGCAGACTCCAAAATAAATGCTGTAAGAATTCTTAATATGAAAAAAATAATGATATGGCCTTTGAAATGAGAAAGAAACCATCGAGGGGGTTGTTTTAAAAAAAGATTACTTAGTCCTGAGAAAGGCATGAAAAAGAAACATAAAATAATCCCAGTTTTATTGTGTTTGGTATAAAATAGAAACTCTGAAAGGCTTTCAAATTATATTATTCTATTCTAGCACGGTAAAAAGCTTTCCCAGAATCTCTAGTCTGCCCCTTTCTTGACCTTACCTATTCCCAGATGGCCGATATCAAATAATATTGAGATTATACCCTCTCCTTGTTTAGTGACTGCAAACCATTCTTTCAGTTGGGAACAAAGTGGTTGCTAAGTGAAGGCTTAACTTTGTGTGTGTGAGAGAGAGAAAAAAAAGGGGTTGAGGGGACAGGCTATAATCTTATAATGTTTTGTTTAATTATTTAAACAAGTTTTCTCTTCCAGAACTGTTATTCCGGAACCAAAGGGCAACACTTCCCTAAAAAAGTCTAGCAATCTGACCTTAGTCTATCTGTCCATCCAT
>JAEANM010002163.1:0-25302 GCA_017656035.1 Myanophis thanlyinensis
TTTATTTATTTATTTATTTATTTATTTATTTTGTCACATTTATGTAGTGTATATTAGAGGTGGATGCAATGAAATTTCATTTTAATATATGCCAATTAGCGAATCTTCAAAATGACAATAAAGTTATTTTAAGTCTAAGTAAATGTCTTCCTGATTATGTCTTCCTGATTAGCCCAGAGTTTGCTCCTGAATATTCCTTGGACAGCTGAGATTTTATCGCACAAACATAGCAGCAGAATTTGCTAGGAAAGTACAAATTAAAAACCATGAAATAATAACAGAGATATGTATATAAGAGAGAAACTGTCAAAGAAAAGTCCTCAAATGATTGTGAAAGCCAATATTTTTCATAATATCAGCAAGGGTTAGGGTTAGAAAAAATTGACTGCTGGCCAGGTCAGTATTTCTCCATCTCAGCAAGTTCAACTCCCAGAATTCCCTAGTCAAGCACTTCAAGAGTTGGAGTCCATGCGTCTTAAACCTGTCGCTGTTGAGAAACACTGGACTAGGTTGTTTGAGTGTTGTCTCTGACTTGAAAATGTTACCCAACCCTTCCTTCAGCTAACTGGAGTCCCTGAATGTAGATTTTTCTTCAGTATATTGATATAACTCCTGCACACCTTTTCTTTCTACAAAAAAAACCAATAAATTTTTCAAGAAGATGAAACTGAACTCATGTGCCTGTTCTTCAGTCCAATCAATTGCTGTTTATCAGCACTCTAGCACTGACTTACAGAGCTTTTTATCACACATGGAAATGATCTGCTGTATATAAAAAGTTGATTTATAAAACGTCTCACACCTTTTGTATACAAGCTTGAGATCTTTCCAGTCAACAAAGCTGCTCATTTTTTGATTCCGAGCCAGAATAATCTGCACAATTTCTCGGGTGATTTTTTTCTTTTCCTTTTCAGGAAGTGTAATAAACCATTTCTGAAGTCTTAATTTCCCTTGTCGGC
This sequence comes from Myanophis thanlyinensis, assembly GCA_017656035.1. Taxonomy (NCBI): domain Eukaryota; kingdom Metazoa; phylum Chordata; class Lepidosauria; order Squamata; family Homalopsidae; genus Myanophis; species Myanophis thanlyinensis. The sequence continues at coordinate 960 of JAEANM010002163.1, forward strand.
TGAACAGCAGGATAAAATGTATCTAGAATAAAGAAAACAAGTTGATTATAAATTATAGTGTAGAAAATGCCACAAGTTTTTCTTTTCTTCTAAAGTCAGCTTGTTACCAGGGCAGATATATCCCATGGAGAATCTTGCTTGTTACTAAATAAAAGTGTAACAAGGGAGGAGGGGGCGGTATATTTTGCTACTTACCTTCCCTTTCCCTGGCCTGACAGTCTTCAACATCTACAATTTCTATCTGATTTGGTCAGCCCTTTCACTAATAATGCTTTCTTTAGTTTTACTTCTGCTATGACCTTTGGGAAAATAACTGAGCTGCCAAAGAAAAGCAATGGAAGAAATGACAGCACAGCACTGGAGTGTGTATTATCATAACACCAATGTGCAAATATGCAGTAAAGGCAGAGCATCAACAATCAAATTAAACAAAAATATATATACAAAACCCCAGAGCTAAAACAAGTACAAAACACATTTTACCTATGTTTGGATTACAAACTAATTTAGTATCTGTGAACTTCAACCAAACCCAACTAGCCATCTTCAACATTTCAATAAAACAAAGATGCAACTCAGTAATCAGAATTTGTGTTTGTTCAGTTACTTTTGGTTATTTCCACTTTGAGTCACATAGAAAACCTTTGTCTCTTGATATTTTATTGATGTATTTATTTTTCACTTTATAGAAACTTTTTTCCCTAACCTAAGTGTCCTTTAAATAATGCGAGCTCAACTCTCAGATTTACTAAGTAGCATAACAATTCCTAAGAATTCTAGGAACTGTCATTTGGAACAGATTAATTATTTAGATTTCTACAGTCTACTTTCAAGTCTGTCTTTAGGACACTGCTTCATTATTTTAGAATAAAGGCAGTTATATTTTTAGAAATAATTTAACAGCAGCAGTAACATACATATCTCATATATGCTGATCTTATACTTTCACAAGGGACAGATAATGGACAAAAAAATGGAGAATTGGAATCGGCAAATCTGATTTCAAGAACTGATCTGTCATTCCCCCCAACTCTTGCTATGATTCTTGCTCTCTGCCTACTAAGTCAGTTAAAACAGAGGAAGTATCATCTGAATTTAACCTGTGTCTTACAACAATTCTTCCTATCTCACTTCATTTAGCATTTACTAGATGAGCATAAAATACAACTAAATGAGAATTTATCAATAAACCTCTATTTACTAGTTTTGAAACAAGGTGTGTTATTGATTTAAGTAGTGAGTCATTTTAGGGCTCTCCCACTTCAACAAGACTTTACGGTATCTGGATGATAATATTGTTCAGCTTGTATATCAAGGGCCAGTATGAAAGTTCAAAGATGTAATAGGAAAACAGACTGCCTTTCACTCTCTGTCTTTCTACGACAATGACATAATCAAGAGAGAGAATGTAACCCTCTGATCAATTGATTTTTAGGCTCCTATACCTCAATGAGGTTTCTGGCTAATAGATCTGGATTATCCGTATTGAAAGAGAACTAATTATTGACAACATTTTGGTGCTATACGTAGGTAAAAGAAAAGACACAATTGATGCTATGATAGCTATAATAAAACTACAGCTACTATAGTTATAGTTTTATTATAACAAAAAGTAGATCTCCTATTTCCCCTCCCAGTCACTACCTATTTCATAGGTCCTTTAAGCATTTTTAAAAGAAAAAACTGTATACGGTAATTATTCTGTTTTGTGGCAGATAAGATCCTATTTGTTTTATGCTCTGATAAAAATAGGTCATAATTTGAAGATGCCCCTTGTTTGGAAAAAAGCCACATGACAAAAAGAAAATCATATGTTATTTTGCTCATTTGCGGGGTACTATCAACTGAGTTAGGAGAACAAATAAAATTTAATTTTTCCTCCTTGTGGCTGCCAGTGAAATTCAATCTACAAAATCTGCCCAGCTGATATATCCACACTTCATTTGAATATACTGTAAAGGATGTAATGAAGTTGGTTGAGCCTGTATTCATGTCAATCCAGTTTTAAACAAGTTTGTAACATCCTTGCTGTTTAAATTCCAGTTTACCAAGCTTCTGCTTTCCAGTGTCAATTGTAGCCAATATTTTGAATTATAATGAAGACTCTTGAGTTAGATGCAACTGAAAAGAAGAATGCCAACAATCCTGTGAGTTAAATGTGTGTGTGTGGGGTGGGGGGGAGACGTGGGGAATGAGAGAGAAAAATCATCAATTTAATGAAACCATAATTCACACAAAGATGAATTAAGTTATTAAGTTAAGTTATGACAAGCTTAACTGTAGAAAATTCATTTTGGTAAAAAAAAAGATCTGCTTTATCTATATATATAAAAATGGATATTATGTTCCAGCACAACCACCAGAACGCCTCAACCAATTTCAACCAAACTTGGCACGCAGATATTTACTCTCTGGAAACAAATACTGCGGGGGTAATACTAAGTGTATGTGTGTATGTGTCTGAGGTTGCACTTATCGAGGAGGGTCAAGGAGAGCTCAGCAGAATGCAGAGGTAGCTTCGGTGATTGACTGTAGCGGGTCCCAGAGCAAAGTGTGGCTTGACTGCCTGGGTTGGATCGTGTGGTGTGGAAGCCAACGGTAGTGATGGGAGACACATAAACCTGGAGGCCATCTTTCATGTGAGAGTGAGTGAACCTCTTTCCTTCCCTTACAGAAGGTTAGGTGTGAGGTTAAAAAGAAGGCAAAGAGTGAGGAAAGAAAGGTGCCTCACAATTATAATTATATATTATAATTATAGATATAATCACACTATAGATATAATTCATTCCTTTCCCTATCTAATACAGGATTGAATACATAAATACCCAGGCAATGCCGGGTTATCAGCTAGTTCTAAAATAAAACAGAATATTGTGCCTACTAATAATTCATGGCAAACAAGAATGGCATGATTACTAAGAACTAGAATGGAGTTGATATGCCTTCTTCAAAGTACTTTTCCTAGTAAGAAATGCTGGTAAGATATTTCACAATTTTTGAGGGACAAAGAATACAGCTGGCTATCAGTAGGACATGTATCATAAACAATAAACCTTTCTTTGATTAGCTTCTTTCAAACTCTTCAAGAGTTCTTGTGCAGATTAGAAGAAGATAACAAGGAACAGAGAAAAAAAACCATAATACATGACTCAGCATCATTCTCTCTATCCATTCTAGTTAGAGATCTCTTAGAAAACTATCCCTTCTGATTAGAACATTGTCCTACCAATGACTCAGTTTTCTTGTGCTATCACAGCACTTTCCCTGTATGGAAAATAAAAAGGAATGTGAGTATTTGATTTTATATTGACCTTTTTCTAGCTTTCTGAATTGCTGAATTACTCACAAGGCTTTCAAAGAGTTCAGATTCAGTTCAAAATTGTTTTCAATTTTGAGTCTGAAAACAATGGAATCTCTTCAAACAAAGGACCCTAGTTCAATTTGTATTTCTTTGAAAAAAGCAGGTTTAGTTAATAAATCAAGCTATAATACCAGGAAACAAGATACAAATATATTGTATGCAAGCTACACCAAATTACACACAAAAGGTGCAGATTTTGGTTCATAAATGTATGAGAAAGGATTGACAGAGGCATAAGCGAAGGGAAAAAACTGCAATAGAGACAAAAATTTCACTTTGATGGGATAGAATATGAGCAATTGTCAGGAAGAAAGGAAGAAAGTAGAAACTAAGTAGAACTTCAACTTTAGAAGCTCTTGAACCTCTAAAAGGGAGTATCTAATATTTCACAGTTCACATTTTTAAGTAAGTGACCACAGGGAAGAGAATGGGAAAGGCAAATTTGTCTTGTTTTAATTTCAGACTACTACATTTGGATAATCAAGGGAAGCCTTTAAGAAGTAAATGAAATTGTCATGTGTCTTCAGCAATGTCTTTTTACTGTTTTTGCCATGCTATATTTTATATCTGAAAAGATACAAAGTAGAACATTGCACCTTAATACATAGATAAGCATTGTCCATATCAAAATTAGTTGATCTTTGTTGCTAGGATCTCCCCCTATTTTTGACTGATTAAGTAATCCATGTGGAGTCTTTGGTGCTTTCAGAGCTTAGTAGTTTTCTTGCAGATTTGCTCGCACTTGCAAGAAAATCACCAAGCTCAGAGAGCACAAGGGACCCCGCAATCGAATCCCGAGCTACAACTATTCTCTTTATTCGTTAAATAATTCATCTTAAAAATATAGGTTCACTAATAAAATATTTATTAAAAGTTTTCAAGGAAAGAGCCTCTGATTGGGAACAAAGCCAACCACAGCATCAAAGAAGATAACTACTGTTGATAAGACTACTGGCTAGGAAAGGAAAAAATAGCTTTTCTGCAAACAGATGTTTCGATAGATGGAGAGAAAACTCTTGATGGGCACAACAATAGAGAAAATTCAGATAATCAGCTCTTTCATATGATAAATGGGATCAAATAGATGAAGATACAAATACAGGGATTTCTTTTGATAGATTATTACTTCTAGGAGCATCAATCCTTGCTGTTTTATCAAGTTAGCATTATGTTGTGTCTCCTTATCCAGAAATACGGTATACTGTTTATTCTGTTAGTCTTCTACAGAGATTACTGTATATGTTCCCTGTAGTTAAGGACTTTGAAATCTAGTCAATTTGAATTTATTTTAATAATCAAAAGGCAGACTATGATATGCAAAAAGAGAAATGACATGCCTAATAGCCTGTGGTGAATCAAAATATATTTTTCTCCAGCCTTCCCTGAAATTCTGTATTCAAAAATGTTTTACTTCCAAATTATAACATGCTTTGAAGAAATGATCCTTTCCAGAAGTGTTAACTTACAGCAATAATCTTTCCAATATCCCCAAAAGCATGTTGTAGTCCATCATATCAGGAGGGGATCAGGTTGAGGAACATTGTTATGGGTTTCAATTGGGAGAGAAAGCAAACACTTTCAGGCAGACCTTGGCCACTTCCTGATTAAAACAAAAAGTGGGACTACTGGGTTTTATCTGATTCATCAAGACAAGTCTTCTTAGTTTAAAATAAATAAAAAAACACTTAATAGATGAAAATATTTTCCCAGGTGCCAGATGCTCTGTGTGACACTAATAAGTAAATCTAAGTAAACCCTAAGTCAGCAGTTCCCTTTCTTAAAAATACATTCTCACACATATAATTAGAATTGAAAAGTTGGCTTGGGTGGAACTGCTTTTTTTTTCAGATTTAATTGCCACACTGAAAAAAATCAGCAAGCTGGTTGGGCAGGCCTCTTGCTGTATCTAGTATGGGTGGCTCCTATTTTCAACTTTCACTATTCTTTAGAAAGAACTGAAACACTTTTGACAGATGTTCTTTGAACAATGTGTAAGTGCCATTCATTTCTTCACAAGCTTTAAATCTGAGTAATGTTTTGTTCAGCTCATTTATGTGTCTAAGTATAACTTTCAAATGTGTTTTTTGTCCTCCTCCCCAAAAAATGACCAAAGAATAAAAGTATTAAGGCCTTATAGAAAATGGAATTTGAAGAGCAAAGTAGGAAATGAGATGCACATGGAACAGCTTACAGCTGCTGTGTCTTTTCCTAGGCTCTTGTGTTTGTTCTTCACAACCGTTGTAACATCTCAGAAAAAGACAGAGTTGAGCTTCTTAATTGTACAAAGTATATGAACCCGACTGTATATAGCAAGCTCAATACAAAAAGGGCAAATCAAAACATTTACAGCATCCAAATCAAAGGTCAAAATCCATCATTTCCTGTCCTTAAGGCAAACCTTCTCCAATTGATTGGACTTAGTAGAAGAGTTGAACTAAATTTAATCAACAGTTGGACTTCAAGTTGAAACCATTGACCAGAATTGAGCTTAGAATGTAGTTAACCATCCTAATTACTTGGTCACCTCACCATTTATTCAACATCCCTTCCCCACCCACCCACTTCTCTGTCCTTGACTGTTTCCATATTTAGTCATAACAACTTTCCTGTTCCCGTTCCGGGGAAGCAAAATGAACCTTTGCTTAACATTACCAAACAAACATCATAAAAGCAGTTAAGGAAGTACAAATTCCTGGACATCATCATATTAATCCCATAACACAATACTCTAGCAAAAGTGTAGAATAAACAGGAGAATTATGTCAAGGCAAGCCTCATTTGCTTGGAAACAAAACTTCTCCTTCCCCTTGTGGTAGAGTCAGTGCTGACATTATAAGGGCCTTGTAAGTATCTCAAACCATTGCTTCTTGACATTCTCCATTTCACACGTGATACCATCAAGTTCAATCTCCCATCTCAGGGCAGAATCTATTACAGCCTATATGACAGACGACCAAACAATCTGTATTCAAAAATTTCCAATGAAGAAAAGTTAGCACAACCTGTAACAGTCTATTCCACTAACCAAGAGTTTGTAAGTTGAGTCATCTATAACCTGAAGATATTTCCTTATAACATTGATTCTGATTCTGCCCACTGGGTCAATAGAAATTTGTGAGATTCCTGCACACTCAAGATTGTCTAGATGTTTTATTTTTAATTCCTTCTCTCAAGTATTAACCATCCTACCTTTTGATTTAGCTTCCTCATCCAAGTCACTAATAAAAATGTAACAAGGCACAAGACAGAGCTCTGTGGAACCCCACAACTAAGTGGAATCATTATGGTCATTGTTAGAGTGTGGTCATTCAGCCAACTGCAAACTTTTTAACAATAGTGTCATCTAGCTCTTATTTTACCATTTTATGAAAGAGAGACAGATTATTTGAAAGTCTTAGTATATTATAGTATGTCTGCAGCATACCAATCATCTTTTGCACTAACAACTTTCTCAAAGGAGGAGATAAATTTAATTTGAATGACTTCAAAAACAATACACTGGTTGGATTCACAGCATACAGTGAACCACAAACAATTATATTTTTAGCCTATGAATGGTTTAGCTAATCTGATGAGATACCTGCTCATCATTTGATGACTCAAAGTAGTGTTGATCTTTCCCAAACCTACCATACTTCTAAACTTTTGATATCCCTCTCCTTTGCTATGTAACTTTCATAATCTCCAACCACTAACTAACCAACTAATGAACCAACTCACCAATCAATCCACCAACCAACGAACCAACCATTTCTGGCTTTGTGTGATGAATGATGCTGCCAACCAGCTAATTTAATGTAATAAGATTTAGCTTAAAATGTACTTATCAAATACTGTCAGGGTGAAGTTATGCCTTTCAGCTTTCCTGGGCTAAATGAAAAGAAAAGTGGTAAATTTAAAAAATTAAAACTGGACAAGGTCAGCTATGGTTCCTTCCGCCTTCCCCCTTCCAACTTGATATTGACTAAGCAAGAGGCAAAGAAAGGCTTTTCTAAGATAAGCGACTTTTGCCCCGTCCTTCTCTTCTATTGATTTTTCCTGCAGCGCGCAGAATGGGAATTGAATTAACCTTCGCGCTACAAAGAAGCAGGAACAGGAAGGGCAATGAAAAGCAAACGGAGGGGCCAATGGGCGAATCAAATTTCCTAAAATTTGTCCCATTCCTCCCCTGCGATCGATCGCTACCCGAGCCCAGCGAGCCCCCTCGAACGGAGCAGCCCCTGGAACTTGCTGAGTTTGCAGGACTTTAAAAGGTAAGCCCCGAGCCCTGCCCGCCCGCCCGCCGGTCGCTCTGTTGGGAAGGTTGCTGCTTCACCTGACTTCAACAGGTGAGATCCTCCTCTGCCCTGAGAGCTCCCGTTCAGGATCTCCTCCCTCCCTCCCTCTCTCGGCAGTCGCTTCCCACCACTTACCATGGCTGCCGCAGACCCGTTTCCCCGGAGGTTCGTCGTCCCCCCACCCGCCCGATGCGGGTCTCCCCCCTCCCCCCGGGCGCCACAGGTGAATTTCCAGTCGCTCGCTCCGCTTTCCCATCATGCCCTAAACGGAAAGTTCTTGACTCCTCCTCCTCCTTCTCTTCCACCCCCCACCCCCCCGCCCGGCCTCCCGTGTAACTCGGGCAACCGCCCCACGGGCACTTTGGGGCCACGCGGGAGAGGGCGCTCCGAGCTCTTCCCAGGTCGGTGAATGGAAATTTTACGAGCGGCGCCTGCCTGCCACCGTTCGTAAGCCAAGTTTCCCCGAGAGAACTTCCCATTCACCGACCCGAGAGAGCGCGGAGGAGGGCCCTTTCCCGCGTGGACCTCAAAGTTGCCCGTGGGGCGGTTTTCACTTTCTCTCCCAGGGCGCTGTGCAGCAGAACATGAATGTAGAGGCGGGGATAAGCGGAAGAGAGAAATGCAGAGGCAGGTACCTTGTACATGAGTGGCCTGCTCCAGACTTGGAAAGAAGTCTTTTCCTGTTATTAACGCACATCTGTTTTAACGTTGAAGCCTGATACCCGAGTATCAGTATTGGTGGTTCTAGCCTACACGAGTTCTAGCCTCGTGAAAGGGCGGGATGGATTCCTGGAGGTAATGGCGATCGATGGCTATTAGTTTTCATGGCTTTGTGAATGTTTTTGAAGGTTTATCTGCTGGACTAGTGGTCTTCCTTCTGCTATTTGGCTAGCCACATCCAGCAGACTTTGGTCCAGGTGGGCCGTTGGCCCAATCCAGGTTATAGAAGAAAAAAAAAGTTTGGTTGGCAAATTCCAGAAATGGGGACTTTTTTTTTTTTTTTAAGAGGAGACCAATATTTCTGGAAGCTGCTTTGTAGGGAAAAAAATGCACACAACTGGGAAATTTCTAAATGCAATTCTACAAATATTTGGATTATTTCAAAAGTCCAGATTTTTCCAATAGAGAACTGTAATACATTATGAACACTTGAATATTATTGCTTTAAATCTGAAATTTAGTCAATTATAGGAGTAAGGAATATAGTAACCTGGGATTACAATTCCCATAGTCCATTGATTATTACCTATACTGGCTGAAGTGACAGAAACTGAAATATATTTATATTTTAAGTTCATTTTGTGATGATAAACATCCTAAGTGAGTGACTATATTATATGTATTACTGTTGCCAGTGGGTATCCAGTTACAATGGTATTCAAAAAGCATATTAGCAAAGGTAAGAAGATCTGTTATGACTCTAGGTAACATAAACAATCAGTGGTTTGTCAGTTCATTTTGTGTGTGGTCTTAGCACAATCCATTTGATAAGGGAAAAATAACAACTGTATTTTATTTGGGCTTATGCCATGTGGCCAAGCCTGCTGAAGTGAAAGGCTTTGCTTTAAATTGAATGTTGTGCTTTTAAAGCCATGCTACAAACTGGTCACAAATCCAGATATTCTAGTTGAACTGGATTTCCTTCTTGAAAGTGTTCTTTTTCATTCCTTTCATTTTAAAAATAGCTGAAACTATACCGCATTACTAAGCAACCTTTTGGCTGGTGGGCATTTCTGAAACTTTGAGATGTTAAATAAAGTAGTTGCTACTTAATACAAAGCATACATACTTGTCAGATTACACCATTTCACAGAATGTGCACATTATCTTAGCTTATCTCCCCATCCCTCTCTACATACTTTTCAGTTAGTTGCACCCATTTTCAGACAAAGCATGGAATTTCAAACAACCACTGATTTTATTTTTGCTTAAGAATGCCTGTGATAACTCTGGGGTCTAAATTCATTCTGAAAAATAAAAAGGAGCTGGTTCTTTTTGGCAGGAATATTTTCTATTTACTTAGACTCATAATCAAATATAGTTGATGGGGGGGGGGGGAATGACAGTCATTCAGGCCATAAATTCCAACCACTCCTTACATGCCATGTAGTAATCTAAAAGGAAGTCTCTATTAGGGAACTGCATCTAATGGTAAAATACTTTGCTTCTGACCTGAAACTAAATCATAGCTGGAGATTCTGCTGTTTTTAGTCTGTTTGGTTGATTTAGAGTTTTGGGTTTGGAATGGGAAAAAAAATCCTGCCATGGATAGTTTGGAGTCTCAACATCTCCCATGCAACATCTTATTACTCCTCCCCTCCCCATGTCTTTCTTGTTCTCAGCTGTCATCACTATCCATGCTGGATCACCATCCTTCAACTATCATCACTATCCATCAGGACAACTCCCATGAATCCACGCCTATCTTCCAAATGCCTTCTCTTTCCTCCCAGTCCTTGGACACTATCAAAAGCACAGTATACCTTACCCTCTGAACATCTACCTAGGCCTAGGGCCTTCCCTCAGTCACTTACATCTTGATATTTTTTCTCTTTCTCAAACCCATTTTGTATCGAACAAAATAGTCCCATTTAATTCCAAAACAAATGAAAATGCTTGTTTTGATTTGTACAAAAACTCCTTCCTACTCCTATTCAACTGCCCATGTAGACCAGGGTATCAAACTGGATTTGTTTGAGGGATGGATCAGCATTTTAGTTTTCTTCCACAAACCAGCAAGAGGGGACAGGGGGGGGGAGGGAATGGACGCCTCCTGCAGCACTTACTGGCCAAAATGGGTTGTATGGGGGCTCCAAGTGGCCCATTTTCGCCTGCAGAGGCCCCATCGGCCAGTCTTTTGATATTCCTAGACTGGCCCTACAGGCTAGATTTAAGCACCCCACAGGCCAGACCAACACATAGGCTTTGAGTCTGACACTCCTGATGTAAATGAGTCAGTTGAAATTAGGATAAATGCAGTTTAAAACACACGACTGCAAGTGGCCTCACAAAGCCTTGGGTGGACTTCTGACAACTCCTTTCAAGTTCCTGTGAGATCAGATTAGATCAGTTTGGAAAACTGTAAAAGATATGGTAAAAACAGGACTGAAGAGCTATTGCGAATTCCCTGTGAGGGAACATCCTCTAACTGCCTTGTGTCTCTGGTTGGCAATCTTATAAGTCTAACAAATGTTTATTATAATGATTGTGTGCTTCTATACTTGTCAAGTTTCAATTTGCATGTCTTCCAAGTTATCCTTAATGGCAACAATTTAATATAGCTACTATATCCACCTCCTCCTCAGCTCCTTTTTTTTTTTCATTCTTATGTGGAACCTCCAGCATAGGTATATTTGCTATCCCTGCTGCCTAGCATGGAAGTATCCTAGATGCCAGCCAATGGTTTGAAGGGCTTGGTTTCCTGCCATTGCTTAACCACACAACTTTCAATTCTTATCCCAATTCCAGAGTGACTGACACAAGTTCCTTAAATTAGGAAATGTTTACAATTTCTGAATTTCTGCAGTTATTTTTTTTCCTTACTCAATTGCTAAAACACTTGATGCACATACTGTACAGTGATAAGTCTCCACGGGTCATAAATAAAGAAGCAAAATTTACAGGAAATATTTTTATTATACAATAGTCAATTTTTTTTTCATTTTTTTAAGACAAAAAAGTGAACAACGAACAGTAATAAGAGTTTCTCAGATAATGAAAGATACAATGTTTCACAAGAATACGGTCATCAGACAAAAATACATTAGTCCTTCTGGTTCCCCCATGAAGGAAGGCTTCAGGGGGAAAAACATAGTAAATAAGTCAAATCTGAATGATTGCACATTTAAAGTACGGGGCCAACTTTGTTACCATATACAACATGATCCTTATTCACTTCCCCACACAAAAGCATTTTATTTCCAAAGCAAGCAATAGACTTTTACAGGTCTATGTCTTATCAGAACTTCAACATTGGATATAGAAACAATATAGTGTTTTGCCAACATTTCTTTGTGTATCTATTTGAACCCTCCACATTAATATTAATAATCCTATCCCCAACCAGCAAAATATTCTTCAGTTCTGGAACAAATTTGGCAAAATGATGATGGATACTGTAATTTTGAGTGGAACTGCCAAATCTTTCGATGTATTTTTATGCAATTTGTACAATTACTAAGTCAAAACAGTAGGTTGCCTTCTCTATAGGTAAAAATATTGTTTTCTGGCACCAGTAGGTTATCCCAAGTTTAAAAGAATATTAAAGTAGAGTGGGGAGAAAAACTACAAATGCTTTTGTGTGAGGTGATGCTTTTCTTAACCCAGATGTACATTTCATTGTAGGTAGGACACTGAGATGAAATTATTAATTCTGGTTTAATTCAAACAAGTTAAAGTTCTCCTTTTTATACAGTATAATAAGGCAGGTAAATAGAATAATGTAGCCATTCTAACTAAACCATCTTTTTATTATTTACCTTATTTGTATAGTGATATTGCTGAAATGTTTGGTTCTTCCTTTCATTTTTATCTGTTTCTCCATCAAAATTATTATCAAATAAAAGATTTAGGAGCAATAATTCAATAACAATAACATTGATTATATCCATCTTATATGACTTTCCAACACTAATCCTTCAGGGTATATAATTCCCTACCTCGTATGTATTGCCCTAATGAAGACTTTTTTTCTTAACGGATTCTTTGGGGCTTACATTTTAACATGATATAGTTTCATGATTAACCTAAAACAACTTTCCTTGAGAAAGATGGAAAAGCATTCTTCTTCACTTACTGTTAAATATCCCCTAAAAGAAGTGGCTGATTACACTCTTTGCATACAAAAAATTGTATTAATTGGAGGGCAGATTGAACAGTCTATCTGTGCAACACTTTGAAATGAATGTTTCCCATTGGTTTAATTAGCAATTATTTAATTTCATTGATGTTGATGATTCTACACCAGATTTTATAAAGCTACATTTAGTCATACAATTTAACCTTCAACATGAAAAGAGCAGCAACCTGAAATTTCTCTTTATAATTCTGTACTATAACAAGGTACTTTCATTTTCAAAAGTAATGACAAATTTTAATGTATACATTTCCCATTAATTAATTATCTATCTAGTTATTAAAATTTACCTATTCCTATCATTTTTACTTGCAGCTGTCCACATGCAAGCTTTTCTTGTACAACGCTAGTTATTGCTGAAATTGAATTAAAAATCTGATTTGGAACTGGCTTTAGAGAAACTTGATACATGTACACCACAAATTGGGTTTCTGTTCAACAAACCTTTACTGTCTATTTCACCAAGCCTCAACTGTACCATTTTACTACATACAAAAAGTATATTTCGAATCCCTCGTTTAGCTTCAGCCATTACTGAAACCATTTTTAATGTTTTACCGAAGATCTACACACACCTCCTCAGTAGACAATTTAAAACTGGAACAACATCAAGTGTAACAGAGAAACAAAACAGTCCAAAACGCTATCAATGATCCCACTCCTACTGCAATGCTGCTGGGAAAGACATTTTTCCCCTCCTGCTGGCAAAGTTATATTCAACGTCTGTGAGCCATTATTCACAGTGACTATTCATAAGACAAAACTAGTCTACAGGGACAGTTTACAAAGAATATGTTACTGCTTTTTTTAACATGTTTTGTTGTCACTATAGTATACTGTACTCATTTTAACCCTTAGCCACAGTACAATATCATTTCAGCAGAGAAAGCACATTGAATGCTACAAGTAAATCAAGCTATGAGTGGTCTTCCTAGGCCAGGTATTTTTTTGTTGACTGTAAACCTTCCAATTGTTCATTCCACAGGTCATCAACTTGTACCTGGTACCTTGCACCATTCTTCGTAAGCCCTTAAACAGGGAATCTGTCCCACAAAACAAAAATGTCCATCTTAGGAAAATGATATTCTCAAAGTCAAGCAGCCGGTGGCATGTGTGGCAGGAATATGAGAGGGAATATATCCATTTGATGCATACAGTATACTATTCTGAAAAACGCAGATCAACGGGAAGTATATCCAGTTGCAAGGCTACAACCCACTACTGGTGTCATGTCCCAAATCTAAAAAAAAAAAGATATAAAAAAGACACATGATCCACATATTGAACAAGCAAGCATTTTTACAATTTCTAAATGCTTATTATATATTTGCATGGTGATAGCTACATTATGTAAGTGTAGGTCCAAACAATTTTGCCACTTCAAAACGTGTAAATCTTACCTTCTCTCATGTGTAGACTTCTAGAAGGGACTCAAAGTTAGCCCATTAGAATAAAATAGGAAATAGTGTATCTCAGCAAATAAGCAATATGCAATGTATATTGCTAAACTATGGTTAATAAAAGGCAATCTGTTGCAGAATCCAATCTGGGTTGGTCACCAGGACCCGAAGTTTAATTTTCAAATTAAACTCTTCAAACTCTTACTGAAGCTCATCCTCAGGGAACTTTCCTCTCACCAGAATATGTTGACTCCAGCTCAGTAGAAAAACTCAGAAGACTAAACCTCTGGTTCCAGTGACCAACTCAGATTGGATCCTGCACCATTATCCTGGAACATGTATATTTGCCTTCATTTGTAGGGAAATCTGTATTGACTCTGATCGTGGAACATAAAGTCAAATCTCAACCCCAGATTGTGTAAAATATGTGGCATTTCATAAGCTACAAAAAGTATATGGTATGTCTTTAAACAGTTCTGATTTTCCCCAATGCTCATAAAATGCATACATAGGAAAAGAAGACAGAGTGAATGAGAATATGGAACAATCCGCCCATCTATAATCCTGACATTCCCCAATGCCATAAAATTGATGGTCATAGTAAACAGGATAATCACTAATGCTCATCAGCTGCCATATAAATGCAGTCCATCTCCCAATTCCCAACAAGATGTGTTTAAATGAATCTTTCTCTACTGTCTTCCAAATTTATAAAAGCTTGTCAGACAGACTTTTAACGATTAGAAATTTAATAACATTTACCAAATACAAGCAGGCAGTTCATATTATAAAAAACATATAACAGGCATATTCACTCACACACAAAAAAATCAAGTCTATGTTTTACTACATTGTTTTAAGAGTATGTATGAGCAATAAAATTAATAGGCTATGACATTTAGTTAATATTTAAGGTTCTTGTTTTATTTCCTTTCTTCCTTGTTTTATAAAATAATATCTAATAATGGTTCCCAAACAGACAATTAACTTTTTTTCCCAAACATGTTCCTGTTCATGAAGATGAGCTTGTCTTCAATCCACACATATAAAAAAGTCTCTGTTCTATTGAAAATGTATTTGTATGGGGGGGAGGGGGAGTGTAATTCTCCAGAAGAAATAAGGAAAACTATTATCTTTTGTTTCAGATTAAATTTGGTAATTTTCTAAAATCTCAAAACAGAAAGGAAGTACAAATAAAGTTGGGTTAGAAACTTCTGATTCATGGAATTGTTATTTGATTAAAGACAGGTAAATATTTACTTAGTTGTGCTAGGTTTTAAATTTCCTGATTTGAATTTTCTCAATGAAAGTTTAGTGTATTTGAACAACTTGATGTGATGATACTACGGTGTTCCCCAAATTATTTACTGATCCATACTGCCTTTGGATGATCTTTTATTGTTGTTGTGTAAATCCATTGGAGTCTATAGTTTAGCATTTCTATTTCTTGTACCATTAATGGTTTTTGATACAATTACCTTAAGCTGGACGTGTGGAGTTCGCAGCCGATATGTACTCCTTGCGCCCTGATAGAAAAACATCTGTCGCTGTTTACAAGCGAACTGTCAGTCTCCCGAGTGTGAAGCAAGCATCTTCATCTCAAGGCCACCATGCCACTCAATGAGTGCATTCTTAATGTATACAAATGTTATAAAATAAGATTTTACAATTGTTTTCTTCCAGTGTATAGCCTGAAAGTGGTTGGATTTAGAAATGGCCAAATAAAGAAGGCTTCAACTTGAGAACATATGTAACCTTCTAACCTAAATATAAATATTATTCTCCCTCTTTCCTTCCTTCCATTTGGTCTTCTTAAAAATTAAGATAAAAACAACTGGAGGACGATAAAGCACAGCGAGTATGGAATGTGTTATGTAATTAACAAAAGAATAGCTTACCTTTACTACACGATCATTTCCACATGTCACCATAAGTCCCCTTGAAATGTCCATGGACATATGGCATATGTTGTGTTTCCCTTCATGAAAACTTGCCAAAGAAGTACGACTGGAAGAGACAGAAAAGTGAATTTAAGTAATAGCAACCTTTCAGATCTATTTAATTCAGGGGCAAAGGACAGCAATACAGAAACACTGATGCAAAGTAAGGCTTCTTAAAAGCAAATATGTCAAACTTCAGATTAATCATTTGAGTTTATTTATTTATATAGCCAAATTAGAAACTGTCCAGCTCCCTCATAATTATATTTGAAGAAGCAGCCAGTTAACCAAAGATCATGTTGAATCTGAATTATGCAAGCATGAAATAAAGGATTTGGAAAACAACAGTCAAATCCCAACATTAAGATACTAACAAAATCTACATGCCAGGCCATTTGTATTTGTTGAAGGCTCTGCTCCAACATGTTTGCAATCTTGTGAACACACATATGTACACAAATACACACATACACACACAGGAAAGAACTAATTTAAAACATCATTTCCAAGTTGTAATGCAAATACAGAAGATCTAATTAACACTGTTTTTTTCTATTTCAGGAATGGATGCTTCTGATCTGCTGCTTTAGGAAATCAACAGCATTCAGTATTCTTATAAGGGAGAACAGTTAATCCAGCAAATACCCTAAACAAAGGGGAAGACTTAAAGGTATGTTCTTCACTTAAATTGAACAGATATAACAGTTCTAACAAATTAACAATGTTATGACAGAAAAACAGTGTTTTCCATACAGAAGTCACACTGTTGCAAGAAAAAAAAAGTATGTTAACATGCTTTCCTCCTAGCACTGATTTTAATTTAAGGGGTTCTTCCCTATTACTGCACTGTTTCCATATCTGAGTTATTTTGTTATCCATCCATGTGTTGGTACAAAGTAATATTAATTCAACAAACCTCATTATTTTCTGGGAAGAATGGGAAAAAAGATTATTTGTTGTATTTTAGGCGAAGGTGATGAGTGAAATTGGAGGAGGTCATTTCTTTATATATTTATTTTTATTTACATTTAAATTTTTTCTTTTCAATTTTTTTGCACTTTATATTTTTTATTTTCTTTTAGTTTATATTAGTTTTATATTTTTAATTATATATATTTTAAATAAAATTACTATCAAAAACAATGATAGTATTCTTTTCTAAGAGTATGACTAAGAAAAGCAAGGATATCTGCAATCAAAGATAAAAATAAAATTCAGAGTACTTTGGAAATGGCAAAACATCCTTTTTGGGAGATAAACTATGTAGAAAATTACTGGTAACAGGTATGAAGGAATTCAGGAAACAAAATGCAAATGAAAAAGCTAACAATGGAAGACAAATATTTGCCTGAAGGCTACTTAGTAGGGAATGGGTATATATGTTCAACGGTCACGTAACATACTTCTCCTGATACTCGTAACAAATTTGATGACTTTACTTCCAAGATAATGTGTGATAAATCATTACAGATTTTATTTGACTTGAAACTATAGAAGACTGGCTCAAGGGGGAGTAAACAATAGAGTATTGTCTAGAAGGGGAAACCAGACCACTTAATGACGTCTCAAGGCTATTTACTTATAGGCTGACAATGAGGCAACATGGGGTAAAGAAAGATTTATGTTTATTGTAGGTAATTGTGGTATCACAAACTGCAAACAAACATGGCAAAAAAGTTAAAAAAGATGGAATAATAGAACCAGTATAAATCAGGAATTCAAACTGATGATTGGGAAAGTCTATAGAGATTCTCAGTTTCGCTTGGGGAATTAAGATTCAACTACTACATAGACCAAAAGAAGGTTGGCGGCTGGAGAAACAGAATGCAGCAGTGAAACTTAAATATTAGACATGAAAAATATAAGAAACAGAACAAGAGTGTTTTATAAATCATCAATCCACAGAAGAAAGAACAACACAAGGACTTTGCTTCTATGCTGATTTATGGACTGATTGTACACCATCAAGTCAGGGTTGACTTTTAGTAGCCACATAAGTTTTCTCCTAGATCATTCTATGTAATTTGTAAATATTTTTTAAATGTTGCTATATAAAAACTACCATCTAGTATCTTGGCTATCTAGTCAAAGCTGATACAAGTAAAAGTATTATTAGAAATCCTAGAGCTTCCAACTATTTGGTTAAAGCTAGCATGATGCTAGCCAGGTGATATTGAGCCAGTCACTTTCATTCAGTCCTAGGAAATGACAAACCATTTCTGAAAAACCTTGCCAAAAGAACTGCAGGGATCTGTCCAGGCAGCTTCTGCAAATTGGGCATAATTGTACAGAAGGGGAAAAAAGAGAGGTAGAAAATAAGCCACTGGAAAACCATTTCTGAAATGTTGTTACAAAAACTGCATGGACATGTCCAAACAGTTGTCAGAGTCAAAGCTAACTTAAAAACAAGTTAAAAACAAATCATAATTTTGCCTAGTAATTAATTAAACCTACATCAAATTCTAGACCCAAATCACTGGGTTGAAAGTTAACAGGCAGGAATCAAGGCACACAGCCACTAGCCAGGAAAGAACGGCAAGTCATATCTAGAATATAAACTGGGTGTAGATTTCATGAAAAATCATTAAAGGGCTCAAGTATTTGGGACTACAGCTAGGATGGGTCAAGGCAAATTAAATAGCAGGTACATCTTGACTGATGAATGAAAACTTCAGGCTTAACTCATCATCTATTTATTTAACAAATAATAATCTGGGAACTAATATTTATAAGTGCTTCTGCAGTTTCAATGATGCCATGAACTTTGATCATTTCTCTCTTTCTGCTCTGTCCCCTATTATTTCTCTCTGCTATTTTCCTCCTAGATTAGAAGATTGCCAGAAAAAGAACAGAAGCTTGTAAGAGGTTTTAACAGATAATTTATAAAGAGGTCATAAAAAAATATCTCCCTCCTGATATAGAAGAATGCTTGTTTTAGCCACCTTATCAATATACATATGTCAAAGCATGAAAGGCTTTAAAGAAAGACTGAAACAATGAAAGCTGTAATTTTGATTCAGGCTGGAGAATAAAAGACTCACTATGAAAAATGTGCAATGTATGTGACACTAAAACTACTGAAAGAACTGCAACAAAAAACTAAAAATAAGGGAGGAAAAGGGCATTCAAGGAAAGGTGAATTCCTTCAGCTTTTCTTTAATTAACTACTACTGCAAACCAGCTATTTAAATAGTAAAACACCTGTAAAAAGGGAAAGAACAATATGGTTTGGATTTATGTATGCTTGAATGCATACTTGAATGCAAGTAATGGAATTTTGAAAAATATGCACATATAACTTCAAAATAATGATGAAGATTAAACATTTGTAACTCAGTGAAGTAGAAATTATGCAACATTTTATGATATGAATTTGATAAATTTCTTACCCTTCACTTTTGCTAAACAAAAATGACAGAAATAACTTTTTAAAATACAAATTTTGTTTCTGACAATCCCTGCATTAGGGTTGGTATATTGTCAAATTTTGGATTTGTCCCTAGAAACTAAGATCTGATTGGATCAGCTCTCTTTTTCTAGGAAAAAAAATACACTTCTTCATTTTTCTACAGGATTTGAATTGATTAATGAACTCTAAACAGTTCAAGCTGCTGATTGTATGTATGTAGTATGTATGTAGCTGATTGTATGTATGTATGTATGTAGCTCTTATGTAGTTTGGGACTTAGATAACCTCAGATCACCTATTCATAATGGTTTCTTGCCTCTTCAGTAAGAACTGGGAGAATGCATTATAACCTAAAGGACTTTCATCAATAGAGACTATGGGAAGAAGACTTTTCAATGACATCTTCCATTCTTTGGGAAAGAACCCCATCATCTCCTTGTTATAACTGATTTTCTTCCTATTAACTGTCTAGAAAGCAATTAAAACCTGGTTTTATTCCTAACAGCTTTGGATGAAAAATAATTGTGAATAGAGATGACTCTTCCTATGGTATATTTGGCATATGATTATTTTTTTAGGACTGTGTTTACAAATAAATAATAGTTCTTGGAAAGAAATTAAGAAAACCTATTTAATTTTATTGTGTTATAATAGTATTGAATATATTACTAGAAATGAACTAGCACATAGTATAAAACATAACTGTGCAACCAATTTTATTTCCTATATACATTAAAGAAAATGAATTTTAAAAAACCTTATGAAAGGAAGGATATTTATTCTTATCTAACATATGTACTATTTTTGGCCTAAAATTTCAGACTTAAAACTAAAGGGCAGTAAGTCATAGTCTTCTAAGCTATAGTACTCACTCTTCATCTTTGATAGACTCAAAACAAGAGTCACAAACCCGGACTTGGAATTCAAAGCCCATTATGGGATAGCTGGAGCGTTTCGTGCTGCATTTGCCACATACTGCTTGACCACATTTCCTACAGTGATGCTGGATAATGGAAATGAAAATGAGAAGCAATCAGAAATATATTCCAAATTAAGCCAAATATTAAGAAGGAAGCAATCAAATTCTCATGTTTTCAGCCAAACAAGTTCAACTGTGTATTCAGTGAACTTTCATCAAAGAAGCTTACTATCTCTGTAGGCCTATCCTGATTAATCTCCTAAAGACAGCAGCCTAAAACTATCCCAGATAAAAATCTCAGTTAATAAGCAAAATCATAATGAACATTATAGATCTGTACATAATCCATAATGGTTAAATTAAAATAGAGAAGAACGACATTGCACTAAAAGGCCATGAAAGATGAGAAGGGAGTATGCATGGGAATCAAGAACTATTTCAAAAAGATACAACCTAATTATTAACTTCTTTAGCTTTCATATAGTTATAAATAAAACCCTGCTGGCTTCTTACCTGCCTCAGACCCAGGGTCTTTGTATCCCACATCTGCTTTATATTCCAGAAAAATGGCTGTTCACATTTCTGACAAGAATCACTTTCTAACCACTGTGGGGCCTGGAAAAAAGTATTGACAGAAAACTTAAATATGTCATTCTGAAAAAATAAAAAAGAACTCCCCGGCTTTAAAAATGTTAACTGAAATTAAAGTATACCTTTTTATTTATCACAGATAAAAGCTATTACAGCAGTGTCCTTGGAAGTAAGAGTGCTTGATAAAATTTGCTTCCTCTCAGATCTAATTAGACCAATATAGTCTTAAATGATGTAGATGAGGTCACTAAAGCTGGCTCACAGATGCCTGAGCAAGTAACTTGTGATGACGCATACAAGTCATAACATACTTATAACATACAAGTAACTTGTTATGACGCAGTTTTTACTTCACCACATTGAAAAATATGCTTTTGTTACATTTCAACAATTACCTTCCTGTAGGGGTTAAGGACTTCTATTTTTTCAGGGGTTGGATGAGTAAGAAAAAGTACTCGGTAACTGAAAAGCTGAGATATTCTACAAGCAAACCATTATGCTGTTTACTTTCACTCATGTGACATTAAATATGACTTTTTGCTGTTATTTAATCAATTAATTGGTCAATTCTTCTGTATAAGGACTGGGGTTTTTTAATCTTGGTCTCACTGGAAACAGAGCTTTTGGAAAATCATGTAGAGACTAGGATTTTCCACAATTTATTGCCTTATAAATCAATTCTTCCAAAACAACCAATTATTTTTTAATTAGACATTTTAGGTATGGAAAAGGGGCTGAGCAACTGAAATTACAGGTGCAGCCAGCAAGCATTTTTGAATGCCTGGAAATCTAACTAATTTTATTCAAAGACATAAGATTCCAGAAATTTCATCAAATATACACAATGCTTCTAATTAAGGGAGTTAATTTGAATAAAACGTTAGTCTGAAATAAAGACTCCTTCCGATTTTTGGTTAGCATACATTAACACAATGGTGACCTCACAGCATTTTCAGTCCTATTCTGGCTTTGAACGCTAATCTTGATAATGTGATGGCACTACATCTTTTAATGTTTTTTCTTGTTTAAAATTTTATTTAATATAGAAAACCAATGTTATTTCCAGATACCAACATTTCTCAAATGTTTCTATTAAGGGGGAGGATAACAAATATGTTGGATTGTATATTGTATTATTTTACAGCATACAATCTTAAGTTTTGACCTACATGCTAGATATTCGAGATACTAAGAGATGTGTCGATGTTATACTTCAGTATGATTTCAATTTTATCTTTAGAAACATTTAAATTTAAAATGTTTCTTAACGTAAAAGCTTCTTAAAAGGCAATGATCTGACAACTAGGATAAGGTGATTCCAATTCCAAAGGACATTCTACCCGAGTCATTTTCCTCACTCCCACTTTATTTTCCAAAATATCACTCCAGTATGCCTTTCCCGGTTAATTGCAACATTTGACTAATTAGTTGTGAGTTAACAGAATACAGGAATATTATAATTAGGGGATATTAGGTTTTATTTGATATAAACAAATAAAACTTTGTTACTACCTCTTCTCTACTAATATCCATATTCCAGACTGTGATCCCTCCATCTGCTGAACAAGAAACCAGTTGTCGTGTGAGCTGGAGGTAACAGAGGGCCTGTACCTTGTCACTGTAAAGAAAAAAACAACCAGCTAAATGATAAATTTATGTTAACATTCATGTTTTGCATGTTTGACTTGAAACCATTGAAATCTTGTGGGTCTGGATGCTTGCTCATAACATTTTCAAATATAAAACTGCATACCTGAATTTTTTAAAATATTAATTAGCATGTCAGTTTTATATTGCATAGATTGTAGCTTTACATGAACAGTCTTTCCAAACACATTTCTACCAAAAATAGCAGAGTATAAACTCCAGGATTCCCAGTCAGAATGGCCAATAGTTATGGAAGCTGTAGTCTAGCACATTTGGAAAAAGCCAGATTAAAAATAGATATTGCTGTCATCTTTCCAGATATTTCAAACAGTTCCTAAAGGACAAAAAAGGTTTTGAAGAATAAAGTTTTGTAACTCTTGGTGCAAATTTCAGCTGGTAAATTATTGTACTGATCCAGTAAAGCAGTTGTTGACTCAAATTCTGCAATTTTTGATAAAATATTCTGATCTTTTAATATTTTTGCCTTACTCAACAAGAGAGAATAATTTTTTGTCCTGCTGTTTAGTGGAGACACTGTTTATTCATACATGAAGAAAAATATTAAGTGGCTTAAATGTTTGCTAATGTACTGTTACGTTTGTAAGAATGAAGTATTTAATAAATGGTGATAATGTATTTTGTAAAAGAAGGGTTTTGCATAAACAGAACTTCCAAAATTTAGTCTTTTGGGGGAGCATGGGGATGGTCATTAGCATTGCACTGTTCCTTAATGAAGGAAGAAGCCACTAATGAAGGAGAAGACACTAATGAAGCAAGAGCCTTTATTGACATTTGGGAAATTAACGAATAAAAAAAGTGTCTGTCATGTATCTTCAGCAAATACCTTAATTGCAGAAGAAATCCACTGCATTCTTCTGGATCACTGCAATTTATTTGTATATGTCACATGCTTTTCTATCAGCATGCTATGTGCCTGCACTAAGGTGTAAGATATGACTAGGTAAAACTAAGAAACAAACAAAGATCTAAAGCAGGCATGTCAGACTCAGTTTTATTGAGTTTCAAATCAGGGTTGTTTGACCTCGGGGGCCAGGTGGACATGGCCAGGTTGACGTCACTTGTGTTGGGGTGCCTGTGGTGGCCCTAGCACTCTGCCCGCAAAAACAGAGCTTGGGAGGGCCCCGTGCAGGCCTCTCGAGCTCAGTTTTCACTGGCATAGGGTTGCAGGAGTCATCACAGCTGAAAACAGAGGTCATGTGGCCCTCCAGACCTGAGTTTCACTGGCAGACACCACTGGCTGGTCCTTAGCTGTTTCTAGGACGGGTCAGATCTAAACACTCCTTGAATTTGACACTCCTTGAATTTGACACCCCTGATCTAAAGCATCAGGTTTACCTCAAACGTCATGTGCTTTTGAAGTTTATCAAAACAGCATACTGCAATAACATTTAGAAACAGCACTGTACAAAATTCTTAGTTGATTTGTGGCTAACAGAAAAGGAAACCAAATAAATCCTCCATTCCCACGTTAACACCAAAGGCTAATCAGAATTAATACACGCTAGGAAACAAATTTGCTACATACTGATGACCTTGAAGAAGAAGGGTCCGACCTCTTCTTCAACCAATGTCCCACATGATTATGCTGTTGTCAGATGCTCCAGAGAAGAGTAATCGCTGAACAGGATCCCACCACAAAGAAGAAATACTTCCTATACATATGGGGTAAGGGTGGGGAGAGGAGAAGGGTAAAATGTTAACAAATGTACACTTTCTGGATGTACTATAGAACAGAAGTCCTATCCAATTTGTCTTTTAAAGGGATACTTTTATTGAAGCAAAATGAAACAGCTAAAAGGAAAGTTTAAGTTTAAGTTTATTCATATTTATATACCACCCCATTTCTCTAAGGACTCGGGGCGGTTCACAGCAGATAAAAGACAAAATACATAACAAAGTTTAAAAACCAATATAAAATCATTA